>BHFT01015126.1:81422-144146 GCA_004320025.1 Laticauda laticaudata | reverse complement strand
GGGGGGGGGGGAAGAGTTGTTGGTTCATATTTCTAGTGTCTTTGTTTTGATTTTCCATAAATCACTTTTCTCCACGAGGTCCTTCAAAAGCTCATTTCTCACCAGGGCTTTTTTTCAAACGAGAAGAGGATGATGCTGGGTATGTGATCCTGGCTAAGCTAGTTTGGAAGACACATCTGGCTGAAAGAAGCATCCGTCACAGAGAACTTAGCTGCTCAATGAACCTGGTTCACACAGCAGAGTTAATCCCCTATCATCTTCTCGACCAGAAAATTCGATACTTTCACAGAACTGCCTTTGATCTGCCTTTGATCCTCCGCTGTGCTTCCATCCATCTCTGGATGACACTGACAGTTTCTCTTTTTTACAAGTAGGACACTTTCCCAATTAAAATCAACTAAAAATGCAGCGAAATCCCATCAGGTGCAAGCTCCTTGTCAGTCACTGGAAACAAGATCTGAGCTATGTTATTTAAATTATTTCAGGCTGATCATGGCTAACTGTGGCAGCCTTGGGATGGTGTCAACCCCTTACATGGTTGGGGTTTTAATTGGGATTCTCCAGCTCATAATGGACCATTGCTCTCTGGCTCCATTCCATTAGTAATGAAAGCTGCCCTGGGTTTTCTGAGAAAATCCAGTCTTGTAAAGTAGACCAGATCAGGAAATTGACTTCCTAGGAAAACTAAAACCTCTATGAAATATTATTATAGAATAACAGAGTTGGAAGGGACCTTGGAGGTCTTCAAGTCCAACCTCAGGCAGGGAAACCTTACACCACTTCAGACTGGATGTCCAGTTTCTACTTGAAGGCCTCCAGTGATGGAGCATCCTCAAATTTTAGAGTCAAGTTGTTCCACTGATTAATTGTTCTAACACTCAGGAAACTTCTACTTACTTCCAGGTTGCTTCTCTCCTTGATTAGCGTGATGAGCCAGAGTGGGATACAAAATCAACAAAGTCACAAAAAAAAAAAGGTGAAACCCCTCTAATTCCTTCAACTTGGCTTTAAAGCTCCAAATATCCATGACTGGAGACAAAAAACTCCTCCATAAACAGTTGCAAAAAGGAGGAAATGCCTTTGAAACTAAAAATACCTATAAATTATAAATAGAAAAAACAACACAAATCACACTGAAGCAATTAAGAGAACCAAGCAAGATAAGGGCTTGAAGACATCGGAATACACACTGGGAAGGACACCAAACTCAGAGAGGAAAGACAGACTGGAGATATTTCCACACTTTGTTTCCAGCACTGGGCCATGTGCAGTTTGTCCTTTTAAACAGTCCTCCCAACTGCAGCCCATGAAGGGGATCAAGGCCCTTTCCTCCCCCATAGACCACATCATTCATGTTTCTCCCTTATCCTCTCCTCCCTGTGTGCCCTAGGATGGAGAGGGGAGGGGCCTGGGTCTTCCTCTGACTGCCCAGCTGGCCTGTGCCCTTCCCCAGTTTTCTCCACAACTTCTGGAGCCACACTTCCACTCCTTGTCACAGGGGCATGACAATTAGTTTCCATCTGTTGCTCCTTGTACTGCCTTCAGGTGTCTCCTCTTCTTTGTGGCAAATCCATTGCCACATGCAGCACCGTCATAACTTTGGATGGCTGCTGAAAATGACGTTAAACACTGCAACTGTCATAAAGTTGAACCAGTTGCCAAGAGTCTGGATTTTGATCCCGTGACCATGAGGAATGCCGCAATGGTCGGTTAAGTGTGAAAAAAAAAAAACATGTCACTTTTTTCAGTGCCGCAGTGAATTCTGAATGGTTGTAAGTGGAGAACTACAACTTTCCCTGTTCATGAATCCACTTTTTTTATGAAACAAAAAGGAAAGACCGGTCTCCAGAGAGCCAGCCAGGGACCAGAAGAGGTGGATTTGGTGGTGGTTGAGGTCATTGAAGGCCCCTCTTGACAAAGCAAATGAAAGATGTAATGGAAGCGGCAGCCCCGCTGTGCTCCAAGTTAAACCCCAGCTCTCAGATGCTTCTTTTTGTTTTCCTTGAGTAGGATGTTAGCACCCACCCCCTCTCCTAGAAAAAAATGAAATATCCTAGGAAATATTAAAAAGGCAGAAGATTTCCCCCCAAAAGGAAAGTAGAAGCTCAAGAGGCAAAAACTCAGCACCCCCCACACCTTTGCTGATGGACTCTGACCGAGGCCAGTCTGTTTTACATAACAAAGATCTACTCCAGGTAAAGCCACAATAGGAATTGCCTAAACACCCTTTCATTACATCATCACCCAGCAAGGCTCAACCAAGCCTGGGACTCAGGACAGCCTACCGAGTTGCCCCTGCATGGGCCCATGGGAGTCTGACAACCAATCAGAATACAAGCCCAAATTCAAATCCCAACTAAGGGTACAAATCCAGGGACCCTCAGCATCTCTGCCCTTTTCTTCTTTTTTTCATCCAAGGCATGTGATCTTGTCCACCATGAGAACATCTTTCCAAGCAGTCACCATGTTTTCAATGTCTTTCTTCCCCTCTTGGAACTGAACCCAGAAGGATAATTCTTCCAACACTTGCAACGTGATTGAAAGTGGCTCCTTCAGACTTAAGCCCTGTGTGACTAAGAACCATGCCAAATCCCCAAACGGCCCCCCTCCTAATCATTCACAGCCCCTTCAAAAAAGCAACCAGGCTCGAAGCTCAAAAGCTTTTATTTGCGTGTTTCCTCAAGTATACATCATATATTGAAAGAGCAATTTGGGCTTGCTTGCTTGTTTTAAAAAAAAACTTTCTTTCCCCCTTACCATAAAAGAGGCAGATTTATTTTTAATCAGTGTTTTTGTACTGGAAATGGGATGCCTGTCTCATTATGCTGTTGATGTGTGATTAGAGAGGGCAGTGAGTATTTTTTTAATCACTGGTCTTTGCCCTGTATTTTCTAGCAATCAAATAAAAAGCAACTAATTATGAATTTTTTTTTTCAAGGTTTTACCTCTCCCATTACCCTCCAGGGAACGACGGAATTGTCTGAAATGCAAGAGAGAGACAGAAAGATGTAGAGATTGAGATCGATAAATAATAGATATAGATAATAGTTGATGATAGAGATATAGATAAGATAGGATAGATAAGATAGATGTAGATAGAAAGGTAGACAGACGGACAGATGCGTGTATTTGTGTGTTGTATATATCTGTACGGATATATATATTTACTTTATTTATTGAATTTATATTACTGCCTATTCGCTCATGGCTACTCAAGGCAGCTTACACAATGTAAAACCATATTTAATATAAAAAATGATATATATATCTATGTGCATAATATGTATTTGTATGTATATGTGTATCTGTGTGTGCACGTGTGTGTGCGCATGTATGTATTGGTATATATGGATCTATGTATGTCAGGATTCTCAGCCACACTGGGGTGGGAAAAAAAAATCAAATAAGCTTTATTTACTAAATGTATATTAAGTATAATTGTATTTAAATTAAATATACATTTCTATTTAAATTTATTCAAAGTGTGTACATTAGCCTCATGAGCAAGTTCTCTGGGGCTAAACTACTAATAATGATGGAAAAATAATTCTGCCACTAATTTCACAAGAAGCAACACTGGCCAGGCTTTGTTTACCAATGCCTTGGGGGGGGAGAGAAATATGGTGCTAAAAGTTATGTACAAACATTGGAAATTGCAGTTATAGAGAAAGCTCACATGGGGGGAGAAAGGAGACCCCTTTTCAGGTCCCGTGTCAGGGAAAAAAAACACCTGTTGAAGAAGGGAAATTGTTTTTCAAACTTTGTTCTGTGAAGGTTTGGGATGTTTCAATTCAGACACAACACCATACAATCAATCACGAGAGATTTGCCTCTAGATCAGAAATTCAAGGATACTTTAAAAAAAAAAACTTAACAGTTTCATCGGCCTGAAAAAGTTTGAAATGCATTTGTAATAAATTTGGGAGGATATTCAGGTCTCAAAGGATCTCTACATCATACCGGCATTCCCTGATTTAACCGCCAAGATAGAGTCTGAACATTTCCATTGCTAAGCAAGGTATCGGTAAAGTGAGTTTTGCCCCATTTTACGACCTTGCCAAAGTTGTTAAGTGAGTTACTGCAGTTGTTGTATTAGTCACACGGTTGTTAAGTGAATTGGGCTTCCCCATTGACTTTGCTTGTCCAAAGGTCCCAAAAAGGGATCACAAAACCTGGGATGCTGCGACCGTCATAAATATGAACCAATTGCAAAGCATCCGAATTTTGATCACGTGACCATGGGGATGCTGCAGTGGACAAAGTGTGAAAAACAGTCCTAAGTGTGTATCTGATGATTCTTGACGAATGTATCTTTTATGTACACTGTGAGCATCTGCACCAAGACAAATTCCTTGTGTGTCCAATCACGCTTGGCCAATAAAGAATTCTATTCTATTCTGTTCTATTCTATTCCTTATTCTCTTCTTTATTCTATTCTATTCCCTATTCTATTCAATTCCCTATTCTATTCTATATTCCATTTTATTCTATATTCTATTCTATTCCCTATCCTATTCTATTCCTTATTCTTTCTATATTCTATTCTACTCTACTCCTTTTCTATTCCATTCTCTTCTCTCTTCTCTTCCATTCTCTCTTCTCTTCTCTGTCACTTTTTTCAGTGCCATTGTAACTTCAGTCACTAAGCAAATTGTTGTAAGTCAAGGACTACCTGTTATCTACATCTGTCTTGGCTAGGAATGACAACCTGAAGCTTAAAAACCACATCCAGCCCATCCTAAAGCCTTAACTCTCCAGAACTGGATGCTAAACCATATTTTTAAAAGATAAAGCAGAAGTATAGCAGAGGTCGGCTGCGTTCATTCAATTAAAATAAATTGTGGTATTGTATATTGAAAATTAAAACAGATTTAACTGGCTCTGCCTAATTCCTTGACCTTCAGTCCACTGTCTCCACCACCTGTCTGAAGCTTAACCCAGAATCTGGGGAGGCCAGTTGCAAAACTTAATCTATTCCAAGTTGGTTAACGTTAGCTTTTCCTGGAGGAAGGCAAAAATCCATTTACCCTGGATTAAGTGAAGAATTAGTTACTCAGACCATCTGTCATGCCCCTGTTGGAATCTGATTCCAAGGGGGAGGTTGAGCAGCTGACAGGGAGTGGGAGTATCGCTCTGTTGGCTATGGAGGAAACTGGGGAAGGGCAAAGCCCAGCTGGGCAGAGCAGGAGGGAGGCAGAACAAGGGAGAGGGGGTTCAGAGGAAGACCCAGGCCCACCCCCTCTTCATGCTAGATGGCCACGCAGGGAGGAACGGAGAAGGGAGCAATGTGGCTTGCATGGCTTACAGGGGAGGAAAGGGCCTGATTCCCTTCATTAGCTGCAGCTGGGAACAGTGTTTAAAAAGGCAAGCTGCCAGCAAAGTTGCTGGAATCAAACTGTGAGTTATCTTTGTTTGTCGAGGCTTATCTGGGTTCCTGGTGTCTTCCCAACTGTGTTTTGTTGGCCTTGAAGTCTGCAATTCCTTATCCTGCCCTGTCCAGTTAATTGCTCCAGCGTGGTTTGTGTGGTTTTTTAGTTACAGTTTGTTTACTTAAGTTTTCCCAGGTACTTAACATGTATGGTATTCAGCTTTGTTCGGGTATTTTCCCATGTCATTATAGTTGTGCTTTTAAAGAGGAACATAATACAGACAAGCACAAAACAGAAGCCTGATGGTGGCAGATGAGATTCTGCTGAAATGTTGCTACAACTTTAAAAGCACAACTACAATGACATGGGAAAATACCCCAACAAAGCTGAATACCATTAGTTACAGTTTGTATGTACTTTGTTTTCGGACTGAATTTCCTCCACTTAAAGACTGTTTGTTCTTGGGAGAGTATTTTCTCCAGCTGAAGGTAACTGGACATTGGGAGCAAAGTTAGAGGTATTAAAGGGACTTTTCTCACTTATGTGACTGTGTTGCCATTATGCCACGACCCGAGTCATCATATCATCTGTGACTGAATGTAGCTGTGGACATTAAATTCCTGCCTGGGCGTTAAAGGAGAAGATGGGATTTGGAGAGACGGCTGAAAATAACTTTTTTTTTCCTCATGGCAATCGTATTTCCAGTTTTTAGAAACTTAGCACACACACACACACTCCCACACATACAAATGCCAAGGAGCTGAGGAATTCTGAGAGAATCTTTTTTTTCCTCATTATTGGTTCTGCTGCTTTTTCCTCCTGACCATGGCTGTGCCGACACCAACAAACAAGCCAGCCAGGCCCGCGATGGTTGCCCCCACAAAGAAATCTCGGACCTGTAAGGTGGAAAAAAAGATTTGGCTCAGAACCAGAGAATAGAGCCAGGAGGAATCTTGGAGATTTTCTATTCCACCCCTCTGCTCAAGCAAGAGACCCTATACCTGTCAACTCATAAAATATTTCTCTGATCTTTTTAAGAGTTGCCAACAGAAAGGGAGAGGGGAGCAGTGCAGCAGCTTGCAAAACCGAAAGTGCATTCCATAAATGTTTTCAAAGATAGTAACTAGGTGACCGAAGTTTCTGATGCGCAATATTCTTACTGGAGAACATGATTGATGACTCTTGGCTATGGAGGTGTCCCATTGGAGAATATGAATTACGATACACCAAGGTAGCACCAGCATGTTTACTCCTAATAAATCTTCTTTAAGCTTTGAAAATCTGGCTAGAGACTATGATTTAAATGGGGGTAACTACCGGAGCCCTGACAATACCATTTCAGATAGGTATTGTCCAGTCTTTTTAAAAATCTCCAGTGATGAAGCATCTACAACTTCTGGAAGCAAGTTGTTCCACTGGTTAATTGTCCTCCCTGTTAGGAAGTTTCTCCTTAGTTCCAGGTTGCTTCTCTCCTTGATTAGTTTCCATCCACTGTTTCTTGTTTTGCCTTCTGGTGCTTTGGAAAATTGCTTGACCCACTCCTCTTTGTGGCAGCACCTCAAATATCGGAACACTGCTACCATGTCGTCGTCCCCCCCACCAGTCCTTCTTTTCTCTAAATTAGCCAAACCCAAATCCTGCAACTGTTCTTCATATGTTTTAATCTCCAGGTCTTTAATCAACTTCGTTGGTCTTCTTTGAAAAAATAATAATTATGTATATGGTTTTCATCAAATCCCACCCTGCCTTCCATGTTCCTTGATGTGCTAATATGGCAGCTGCCAGAAGCGATTGGCAACTTGTCAATCAGTCTGGGAAGAAGGGAAAAGAGCTGGAATTTGGGGGTGGGGGGGTCTACTTTGTTGGGGTCTCGGGTGTTGCAGACATTGCTTTGTTCCCCAAAAGAGGATTCTCCTCTTACAAGAAATTGCAAGCTCACAATTACAACCCCAACTGAACTGAAAATTTCCACTGCTAAGAAAAATGGTTGTTAATTGAGTTTTAGTACATGTCATAAATATGAATCAGGTGCCAAGCATCTGAATTTTGATCAAGTGACCAGGGGGATGCTGTGACAGTTGTAAGTGTGAAAAACAGTCCTAACTCGCTTTTTTTAGTGCCACTGTACCTTTGAACTGTCACTAAATAAGTGGTTGCAAGGACTACTTATATAGTCGAGGCCTTATATGGCAAACTCAGGAGAGTTAAAAGGAGGCAAATATTTACACACAATCATTCTTCCAAGGCTTGCAATCCTGACCCCCCCATTTTGTCCAGAAAAGTTCGAAAGGAATCCCTTACTTGATCGCTCCTGGCCACACCGTAGCGCAGTTCGGTGACGAAGTGCTCACAATTCTCGCTGGTGATTTTATAATCCAGTTCTTGGCCCACCTTCTCTTCAGCCAGCTGGATAATCTTGTTAACGGGCAGTGGGGTGTATTTGGAATCGTGTTTGTTGTTGACCCGGTATCGGTCATGGCCCACCACTTCCAAGAGCCGCTCCTTCTTCACCAAGGCCTTGTTGGTGAGGGTAGACATGAGGCTGGCGCAACCAGCTCCTGCAAATTCGCCTTGAAGGTAAGAAAGAAAGAGTCATTCATGGAGAGCTGATAGGGTCTAGGGCAGACTTGTGGACTTCAACTCCCAGAATTCCTCAGCCAGCCAGGGGGATTCTGGGAGCTGAAGTCCACAGGATTTAAAGTTGCCAAGGTTGGATAAACCTGTCCTCGATATTAGCTTAGATCAGCCTTCTGTTCCTTGGACATCCTTCTGATAGGTGGATTTAATTCTCAGAAATAAATATGCTCTTCGCTAAGAATTCTGGGAAAGGAAGTCCACAAGTCTTAAAGTTGCCAAGGTGGAATACCCTTGAAAGCGTTTAAGGCCCCAGGCCAGAAACTGGGAGACGGTGAGTTCTAGTCCCACCTTAGCCATGAAAGCCAGCTGGGTGACCTAGGGTTAATCACCAGGACACAGTGAGTTGTAGTTCTACCTTAAGCATGAAAGCCAGCTGGGTGACTATGGGCCAATCACCAGGACACAGTGAGTTCTATTCCCACCTTAACCATTAAAAACAACTGGGTGACTTTGGGACAATTACTAGAAGAGTGTGAGTTCTAGTTCCATCTTAAGGATGAAAGCCAGCTGGGTGACTCTGGGCCAGTCCTTCTTTCTCAGCCTAACTTCACAAGGTTGTTGTTGCAGGGAAAATAAGAGAAGGAAGATATGTTGGATATGTTTTCCAACTTGAGTTATTTGTAAAAATAATAAAGGCTGGATGCAACTAATATTTGAAAAATGGGTATACTACATATTTAAAAATATTTACTGCATATTTAAAAAATGCTACAGTCACATGATGACTGCTTTATGCACTGTTTTACAATAGAAATCCATTTTTTCAGTGCCAATGTAATTCTGAATGCCCACTAAATGGTCGTAAATCAAGGACTACCTATTTCCTGGCCAACATTGCTAATTTCCCAGGGTAAGAATCGTGGTTAAAATGCAGAGGTGCAAACCAAGCTGGACATTTGCCCCACCCATCCAAGAGAGCTATCCTTACTTGGCGGAGCGAGATGGATCACATAACCATTTCCCACGTAGATCGCCCAGTGCTGGTAGGCCAAGCGGAAGATTTCTATCAAGTCCCCAAGCTCCAGATCAACCTGTGAATAAAAGATGGTCAGGAGCAAAGAACCAGGATCACACGCCAAGTTGCAGTTAAAGAAGGTTTATTGCTGAGGAAACTAACCAAGGAGAGAATCAACCTGGAGCGAAGGAGAAGAATTCCTAACAATGAGAACCATTAACCAAACTGCCTTCAGAAGTTCACTAGAGGCTTTTACGAAATAGGAACCATTTATTCAGAAATACTATAATTCTGAGAGAACAGGGGATTGAACTAGATGACCTCCAAGTGTCAACTCATAAAAATATTTCTGTGATCTTTTAGAGTTGCCAACAGAAAGGGAGGGGGAAGCAGTGGGCAGCTTGCATTCCATAAATGTTTTCATAGATAGTTTCTAGGTGACTGAGGTTTCTGCTGTGTAAAATCCTAACTGGAGAGTATGATTGATGACTCTGGGCTATGGATGTGTCCCACTGGAGAATATGAATGATACACCCAGAGGGTGGGGTTAAAACCAGGGTCAAGGGTGACAATGAATGATGTGCCTCAGAATCAGCTACACCCAGGCAATGCGGCATCTTTTAACTCCCAATAAATCCTTTTGGAGTTTGGCTAGAGACTCATGATTTAAGTGAGGTTATGTGCCGGAATCCTGACAGCAAGGTCCTTTCCAACCCTGTTACTTATCAACTAACCCAATACTAAATTGGTACTAGATAAGGGTCGACAGAAATCAAGAGAGGTTGGAGTTAGATTATTTATGTGAAAGTCATGACTCTCTAGGCTAATGACTTGCTTGCCTCCACCCGCCCCCATCCCTGCCTGCTCTTCTCCTACACAAACCAAAGAAAATACATTCATGCAAAACAGATGTTAACCCAGCGCTTTAAAAATAAACCTTTTAGCTAAGGCAATTTGAGAAAGAAAGCGACATCTATAAGTGCTAGAAAACAAAGAAGTCACCAGATCATCCAGGCTAAAGAAGGGGCATTCCAGAACAGTGGACGAAATGTTTCTTTTATAGAAAAAGGCCTGCTGCTTTGGGCTCTGATGGAGATGCACTGAAAGCCCATTGTTCCTTAGCATTGCAAATTATTGGACCATTGTTTGCTATTTTTTTTCTTACCCTTTACACACTTTGCAGATTGTTTCCCCTACCCCCAATAAAACAGAGATTGTGTTCCTATCAGCAATTTGTTTTAACATTCTCTTGAATGATCCTAAGTGCTCTTGAAGGATTTTTGTAGCCTGAGACAGTCCTTATCTGTAAGAAATGTTTTTTTTTTCCCCCCAAGCTGCACAATACACCTCCCCATGCAACCAACAATCGTTGTGGCTCTTGTTGTGCTTGTTATTACAGATGCTGAATCAATTCCAAAGCTTCTCTCATGTCCTGGAGGGATCTTTCTCCTTATTGATTAGTTTTTCCAGCAATTCATTATTTACAACCAGCTAATCCGAAGGAGCACATCATATTAGGTATACAGAATTAGATTCCCCCATTGCAGCTAAAGGTGAGTGTTTCAAAATGTTTGAGCAATCAATTATAAATCTGATGCTCGGGGCGCTTTTATTTAATGAAGGAAAATAATGTCAAAAACTAACCTTAGCAGATACATGCACACACCTGCATACAAATATTCTGCTCCACTCCATAAAACATTGGGCAATCTGCGTTACAGGTAGTTCTCAACCTACAATGGTTCATTTTAGTGACCGTTCAAAGTTACAACAGCACTGAAAAAGGTTTTTCACACTTATGACCCCTGGAACATCCCCATGAGCACTTGATCAAAATTCAGAAGCTTGGCAACTGACTCATACTTATGACGGTTAGAGTATCCTGGGGTCATGTGACTTTCCAACAAGCAAAATCCACGGGGGAAAAACCAGATTCAGTTAACAACCAGGTCACTAACTTAACTGCAGTGATTCGCTTAACAGCGGTGGCAAAACAGGTCACAAACCTGACACAACTCTCTCAACAAATGCAGGATTGAAATTCAGGTCCCGATTGCGGTTGTTAAGTCAAAGAATACCTGTACTCCAACAGGAAACAAACTTTTTTGGAGAAAATGTATTGAGATAAATCCCAGACAACTGAACTTTGTTGGATTTTTTTTCCTTTGAAAATATTTTGCTTCTCATCCAAGAAGCTTCTTCGGTTCTTGGATGAGAAGTGAAACATTTTCAAGGAAAAATATAAAAAAAAGGTCCAGTTTCCTTTCAAAAAGGACCTTTGGAGCAATTATGGCCTAGATAGTTGAGTATCTCCATAGTTATAAAGTTATCTTCCATGGCTTAGAGTTCATCAGATAGTGACTTTCTGCTGTTCTCAGTAAACATCTCAGCCAGCTAAGTCCAATTCACAAATACACAAACGCACAAATACTTCAATAAACAGCCCAAATCATGCTCACAAAGCAGGATTTTGAAACACCCAAAGATTCAGCTACTCAAGAACCAAATGCAACCCAACTCATTTCTGTACAAAGAGTTGTGCACAGAAACACACAAACACTGCTTCTAGTTCTCCCTTATTGCAGCATCCTTGCCCACAAAAGGCCCCAAATTTGTGGGAAGAAATGGCTGCATTCACACATCTTTCATTGGGTTTATGAAGTCTCGCCATTTTTTGGGTTGTGCATTACACCCAGTTGCAGTAAATTAATCCAAGTGGCTTGGCTTGACCAGATCTAAGCCATCTACCCAAATCTTTCCCTAAAACCCATCTAACCAAAACCTATGCTGTCATTGTCTTGAGTTAACTCCCTTTGTATTAACTCAACTGTTCCTTCCTTACTTCCCTTACAAGGTAACACAATCAGTAAGGATTCTATATTTCCAACAAAGCAAATCACAAAATTTTATTTCATATTCCAGCAAAGCAAAAACACAGGTGTCTGACATCTGCACAAAACCTCATGGGACACATTTATGCATGCAAAAGAAAAGCTCTAGGAACTGTATTTTCAAATTATGTTCATATAATCACACATATTGCCTTCTTAAAATGTACTTTTAAATAATTAGAATACAGGAAATAGTTACCTTTCCAATTATTTTTAAACTAAGCTACCCAATTTATGTTTATCATAATATTGAACAACCTTAAGTTCCATAAATTAGTGAGGCTGGGTAAATAGTTACTCTTTAAAATCATATTGATTTGACTGGCTTCTTTGAGAAACCCAAAGAGAAAATTCTCTCAGGCTAAGTGGAATGTTTGGGTGCAACTGCTCTCAAGTCAATAAGCTGCTTGCAAATCTGTAAAAGTGTTTGTGCATATTCTTTTTCTCATGAAACTTTAATTTCATTTCCAAATTTAAAGTACAAACCTCAAAAGAAAACAAGAGCCAAGCAAAAGCAAAGATGACGAGGAAAAAAACTGCATAAAAAGGAATTTAAAAAAAACCACATACACATGGATTGTCCCTCCTGGTTGAATATATTTCAACAATAGTAGTTTCTCTTCTCCCCACTCCACCCCGTGCAAAGAAAGCCACAATTAATGAACTTCTGATTTTTGCACAATTTTAATGCCACCCTCTCTCTCTTCTTACCTCGTCCTTCTTACTTACCTCCTCCATGCTGAATATGTTACTGTTTCTTATCTCTCTGCTCGCTGCAGCTTTGACTTTTTCACCAACACAGGACACACCCAGGCACATACAACCCTCCCCACCCCCCACACTCACACACACAAACACTGTCCTTTTGGAAGCTGCCTGAAACAGGACTAACAATTTGGAACAAACAGGATGGAAAGTGGGATTGGGAGAGCTGAGTCTGCTCTGAAAAGCATCGCCTGGAAACATTGACTCAGTCCAATAAGGGAATTGAGCCACTATCATGGGGTGTGTGTGTGTGTGTGTGGTTTCTGGGTGTCAAATGTCAGCCTCTAAGTAGCAGCGCTCAGCTATTTTCTCCAATTAACCAAGAAACCCAATCAAAAACTTCTGGAAGTTTAGCCTGCAAAAAAGTTTTTACTTGGTTTATGCAACCCAAAAGGACACACGGAGTTCAGAGTATAATTAGAACTGCAGAAAAAGAATTAAGTACCCACCTGCCTTCCCTGGAGGACCTGTATATATGCACGAGTCAAAAAGGGGGCTGCGAAAATATCTACAGACCCCTCACATCCCAGACAGAAACTGCTTCAACTCCCACCCTCAAAATGACGCTATAGAGCCCTGCAATCCAGAACAATTAGACACAAGGGGAGTTTCTTCCCCAAACACCATCACTCTGCTAAACAAATAATTCCCTTAACACTGTCCAACTATTTACAAAGTCTGCATTACGATTGCTCCGGTATTGATCTGCTCGTCACTCCTTATTGCCCATCCCCTCCCACTTGTGACTGTATGACTGTAACTTTGTCACTTGTGTGAGGTGGAAGCAGATAAAAAAACCACCCAAAGATCCGTTGATCCAAGGAAAACAAGGTTTTATTCACGTGTCTGCAGAGACGGGTCCCCTCAGGCGTTGAAGGAACCCAGAGCGAAATTCAGGCAGCATTTTTAATCCCCTCTTACGAGGCCTTGGCTCACAGATTCTTTCTGTTTTCAAATTGACACATATATTTCGAAGGTTCCTACTAGCTCCCTATCTAGCAAAAGAAGTTACAAGGTTTCTGACATCGCAGCACTTTATGACAGTTCCCCATTGTTCTCGCCTTATCTTGTTTTTCTCTCTTCTGCACAAACTGGAACACTTTCTTATTTAGCAGAAGGACTGAGTTTTGAGACACACTTCCTCATTCAATTCAATGGGCCATCCAACATGGCTTCGGTTCTGCTCACACTTGTATCCTTACGATTTATTTATATTGACTATTTTCTAGCATGATGTGATTGCTTATTGTACCCTATGACTGTTATTATGAAGTGTTGTACCTGATGATTCCTGATTCTTGATGAATGTCTCTTTTCTTTTAGGTACCCTGAGAGCATTTGCACCAAGACAAATTCCTTGGGTGTCCAATCACACTTGGCCAATAAAGAATTCTATTCTATTCTAGTCTATTCTATTCCTCATTCCATTCCATTCTATTCTATTCTATTCCATTCTATTCCTCACCTTATTCTATTCCTTATTCTATTCTATCCCCTACTCTATTCTATTCTTTATTCTATTCCTCATTATATTCTTTTCTGTTCTATTCTATCCCTTATTCTATCCCATTCTTTATTCTATTCCTTACTCTATTCTATTCTAAAAAGTTTCTATTTGGTTTATACATGTAGTCCTCGACTTACGATTGGAACTAGAATTTCCATCACTGAGCAAAGCAATGGTTAAGGGATCCACAACCGATTTGATGACCTTTAGCCCTGGTTGTTAAGTGAATCACTGGAGTGAAGTGACTCCTGCCATCATTAAGTGAAGCACCTGGTTGTGGCAGGTGTTAATGACGGTTGCAGTGTCCCCCGGGGTCGTGCGATCCTGTTTTGTGTCGGTCTCAACCAAGCAGAGCCAGATTCGCTTCCCAACCATGTGACTAACTTAACTGTGGTGATTCACTTGGCAACAGTGGCAGGAAAGGCTGTCAAATGGGGCAAAAGTCAC
Organism: Laticauda laticaudata; assembly: GCA_004320025.1. Lineage (NCBI taxonomy): Eukaryota > Metazoa > Chordata > Lepidosauria > Squamata > Elapidae > Laticauda > Laticauda laticaudata. The sequence continues at coordinate 129,575 of BHFT01015126.1, read as the reverse complement.
TTAATAAAATATCTTGTTTAGCAACAGAAAAATTTGGGCTCAGTTGTGGTTGTAAATCAAAGGCTTCCTGTAGAGTTATAAACCAACATAATAAAATAATGCGGATCCCTTTAGTGGAAAAAGGCAGAAAATGCATACAGTTCGGTCGTCTATACGTTCTTTCAGGACTCATTTATTCAGTGGGATAACTTACCAGATTGGAAAGCTTTGCTTGGATGGTTTTAGGAATCAAGTTCTTCTTCTGTTCCATGTCACCATGCGCTACGGTACCATGTGCTACAATACAGCCACGACCTGAGACATCAAACCAAGATTGTCAAGCCAGGAAGACTCACATCCGTTTGTTCCTGTATCCCTGTATCCCGTCTCCCTGTCCCAGTGTTGGCGAACCTTTTTGTTGTGTGCCGAAAGCGTGCATGCGCGCAATACAATGTTCTCTGCTCCCCTGCACATGAATGTACAACACTCCTGCCCCGTGCACTGCACATATGCATGCCTCCCAGCTGATTTTCAGCCCGTTTGAGGCCGTTTTTGCCCTCACGGAGACTCGAGGGAAGCCTCAGGAGCCTTGGGAGGCTGAAAACGGGCCCGTTTAGTCACTAAACGATATTAGTATTTCCGGAAGGCCCATTTTTCGGCCTCCTGAGGCTCCCGTCGACAAATTTCTCGCTTACAATATGAATTCTGGACTCAATTGTGGTCATAAGTCAAGGGCCACCTGTATATGGTTCACTTATTTCTGCTAACTATTTAAAAAACAAACTAAACCCTCCACTTCAATAAATAGTTATTGCTTTGCCTGAATTAATCCTTTGCATAGATAGATAGATAGATAGATAGATAGATAGATAGATAGATAGATAGATATCCTTCTCTCTCTTTTTTCTCTTTCTCTTTCTCCTCTCTCCTACTCTCATCTCTCTCTTTTCTCTGTCTCTCTCTCTTTTCCCCTTCTCTCTCTCCTCTTTCTCTCCTTCTCTCTCTTTCTCTCTCCTTCTCTCTCCTTTCTCTCTCTCTCCTCTCTCTCTCTCTTTCTCTAATTCTGGGTTATGTTCTTATCAGCTCCACATCAAACTCGGGGCGCCTGAACTTCCAGGTTACACAGCTGTGCTTGGTTGCACAGGTCATCCAGAGGCCTGTACCTTTGGTGAGCAAAGCCTGGTGGTGCAACTTTTTGCTTTTTTTCAACACCACCGTGCTGCTTGTCTTGCCCGCCCCTGAGGCTGCCTTGGCGGGCATCCCTGGCTGGTCTCCCTTGGCGTTCATGTGCGGCGCGCGGAGGAGGCCACTCCGTGCTCCCCTCATCATGGCATTGGGAGGTCTTGGCAGCTGCTTCTCCGTGACACTCAAAGGTTGGGGGCCATGTCCAACTGAGGAAGCCTGGGCTGTCCCCACCAATGACCTGCTGTTCTTCTGCTTGGTATTGCCTTGTGGACAAGCCGCCGGCTTTGCTTCGTTGTCCTCTGTCCAACATAGCTTCTTCCCGGCTAAACTGGGATGTGCTGTAGATTTGCCAACGTCCTTCTTCAAGGGGGGCTCTTTTTGAATGGGGGGCGACCTGCCCAGTAGGCCCTTGGTGAGTGGCTTGGGATCTGTGGAGGCCTCCAGGGCTGAGGGCTTAGTTGCAGCCTGCTTCTTGCCTGTCAGCAGCCTAAGAGGAACCGAGGCTGACGCCTTCATGGTGCCCCCCTTGGCGGGCAGGGTCTTGGGTGGGTGGGCAATGTTCTGGCAGGATCCGCGATCACAGAACCAAACAAAGAAGTCAGACATAGCACTAGCCAGGCTGGGTATCCTGTCCCTTGGCCTGGCAGCTACTGGAGGTCCTGAATGGATTATGACAAGGGGCATCTCCTGGCAACAGGGTCTTATGACCCCCCTCACCTGCCCCTCCCTTTTGCTTGGCATCGCTGGGTTGGGCCAGGGTGCCCCCCCTGCCCTAGACTTATATAAGAAATCAGTGGAGTGTATGGAGAAATCAGAGGCAGTCTTGACCTGTGTCCTTAGTTTGTGATGTGGTGGACTGAAATTAAATAAATGAAGTCAAGAACTGCTGCAAAGAAGAAGAATGGAATGGAATGGAATAGAAATAAGAATAGAATTAATAGAAATAGGAATTGAATGGAATAGAACAGAATGAGGAAGAGAATAGAATTACTAGCAATAAGAATAGAATAGAATTAATAGGAATAGGAACGGAGTGGAGTGGAATGGAAAAGAACAGAATTGGAAAGAATAGAATAGAATTGGAAAGAACAGAGTAGAATAGAATGAAATAGAAGTAAGAATAGAATTAATAGAAATAGAAATAAGACTATGATAGATTAACAGGAATAGGAATAGAGTGGAGTGGGGTGGAATGGAATGGAATAGCATAGCATAGCATAGAATCAAAGGGCTAGCATGAGACCCTATAGCATCCTGGATAAATACTGTAAAAAAATTAAAATCATAACACAAAAGAAAATGAAAGCACCCGGAAACAACCAAGCAAATACACTTGGAGGAAACAAAAGTGGATTGGCCTCCCTCACACATACACACACATACACACACACATAGACAAACACGCACAGTAAAAAAATGCCAAATACCAATTACAAGTGAAGATAAATTCAGCAACCAAATCCTGTTGCTTGCTGAACGTTGCTTGCTTTTTTGGGGGGAGGGGTCACTTAAGGGAAAAAAAAAAAAAACCCCACACACAAGTATTATTTTAGAACTTTCCTGCCAAGCAGAGAATCAAATGCTGGAAATAAGGGCCTGGTTTGCCCCCCTACCCTCCACCTCCCCCCTCCACCCCCCCAAAAAAAATCCCACCCTTGCTCTACTCTGCATCTCCCATCCAGAAAAACTGCGGGGAAACAGGAAATTGCATCTGAATTCGTCATTTTATTCAGCACAGGGGCCCATGAATGATACAAAAAAAAAAGCAAACCTTTTTCCGGCTGAAGCCAACCAGCGAGTCAGCTGGGATTTTGACACATCAGCTGAGAAAACGTTGAAGGGAGGAACCGGTCAAAGGCCGCCTGCCTCCTCCTCCTCCTTTGGCGTCCTTGGGAAAAAGCCAATTGCTTCAAAAAGCAACTTTTGCCGCCCCCTGCTGGAGAAACGTTGATCCGTTCATCTGTCTAACATCTGCGTGGCAATCTTGAGAACCGAGGATTATAGGATTGGAAGCAGAGGTGGTAATTCAACAGGTATCTGACCAGTTCTGGAGAACCGGTCGCGGGAATTTTGAGTGGTTTGGAGAACCGGCCAATCCCACTTCTGACTGGCCCCGCCCCCATCTATTCTCCGCCTCCCATTGAGTCCCAGCGGATTGGCTGGGTCTATCTTTGGTTGCCCTGCACAGGAGAACGGAGCTGGAAAGCAGGTTAGCGGGGTGGGGAGGGAATGGGGATTTTGTAGTATCCTTCCTCCAGGAGTGAGGAGGGAACGGAGATTTTACAGTATCCTCCCCCTGCCACGCTCACCAAGCCACACCCACAGAACTGGGAGTAAAAAAATTTTGAATCCCACCACTGGTTGGAAGGGTCCTTGGAGAGCTTCAAGCCCAACCTTCTGCTTATGCAGGAGACTTCATTCCAGACAAACGGCTGTCCAAATTTAAATGGATGTTATTAAAATTACACATTAAAACTATACATCTAAATTTGTTTGTTTGTTTTAGTTTGTCAAGCATGTATGAGAAAACAAGTATGAGTATGTACATAACACACAAACATGTAAGTATAAACAGGTATAAGTATATACTTGATAAATGTGTACGAATAAATGGGAACAGTGGGACAGGGACAGTAGGCACACTGGTGCGCTTAAGCATGCCCCCTTAAAGATCTCTTAGGCATGGAGCGAAGTCCACGGTAGACAGTTTAAGTTTTGGGGGGGGTTGAGGATGTAACAACAGAGTCAGGTAGTGAATTCCAGGTGTTGACCATTCTGTTGCTGAAGTCGTGTTTGCTGCAATCGGGTTTTGAGCGGTTTACTTTGAGTTTGTATCTGTTGTTTGCCTGTGTGTTATTGAGGTTGAAGCTGAAGTAGTCATTGACAGGTAGGACGTTGTAGCAGACAATTTTGTGAACTAAGCTTAGGTCAGACCATAGGCAGCGTAGTTCTAAATTGTCCAGGTCCAAAATTTCAATCCTGTTGGCAAAAGGAATTTTATCGCGAGCTGAAGAGTGACACAGCCATCACCAATGCTGCATCACTTATCCCAGACTCGAGGGAGGAGAAAGCTTTCCCTGTTGAATTTCTGCCACAATCACCAATGTAGACTGGATCCAAAAGCGGAGGGGGGGGGGAAATACAGCCTGAATTTGATAAAGATGGGGAGCAGGAAACCGCTAAATCAGTGTTTTTCTACCTTGGCACTTTTAAGACATGTGAGGTTGGCTGAGGAATTCTGGGAGTTGAAGCCCATGTGAATCTTCAAGTTGCTAAGACTGAGAAACACAGTACTAGATAACATAGAAGGGGGGACTAATACCTCCAGGATGGGCTGGTGAATGCAATTCATTTCCTCAAAAAATAATTTTGCATCGAAAGACTTGAGAACATTGGCGAAGCACATGGGTGCCTGACAATTTGAGAGTGCAAGTTGAGGTCCAACTGGAAACAATTTCCAACCTCTGCAGTTCTCAGCCTGCTGATTAGAGCAGAAGTCCAAATATATCTTCAAGAAACACAGTAAGGGGTAGAGATGAAGGCTCTAGATTAGGAGACCCCTTGTGGAAAGCACCCCTAGACCCCTTGTGGAAAGCAGCCACCAATGGACATGGGGTCTCTCATCCAAGTGATGTGGCTAGATGTGGAGAGGAGTCTTTTGCCCTGGGTTCAGATATGGAATGTGGAGATGAGACATCTCTTTGGGAGCAAGGAGATTTAATCAACATTAAATGGGATGCTGCTCACTTCAAATCTGGAATGTTGTGTCAAGAGACCTCAAGAAAGTTCATTGATGAATTCCAGCCTGACCATGTAGGACAGGGGTCTTCAAACTTGACAGTTTTAAGGCCTGTGGACTTCAACTCCTAGAATTCCTCCTCCAGTCATGTCAGCTCAGGAATTCTGGGAGTTGAAGTCCACAAGTCTTAAAACTTGCCAGATTTGAAGACCCTTGATCTAGGCAAAGAGTCTGCAACTCTCGTGCTGAGAAGACAGAGGTTGACCCTCTTAGATGAAGAAGATGGAGCCTCAGAGCCCCAATGTAGTGCCCAACCAAGGTCAAAGCCCAAACATGGTCCAAACAAGTATGGAAGAAATTGCACCAGACATTATCTTCATTGGATGGTGAACTTTTATTTGGATGTTGTGATTGAAACGGGGAGAGGAGTACCAAGCATAGGTTTGCTTTTGACAAAATTGTACCTTTCTAAAAAAGAAAAGAAAAAAAGGCACAGAGAGAGAGAGAGGCAAAGAGAGAAGGAGAAAACATATTAGAGAAAGTGAATTCTTGGAGACTGTTAGTTGAAGCCAAGTGTCTATGGAGATTCTCAGCCATCCAGGCCATGGTTGCCCCAGAGGTTCTCCTTGCTAGATCTTCAGATTAGCATGAGTGCCACAGTTGCTGCCATTCCTAGCCAGATCACTTTTGTGACCTGCAGATTGAAGAGGAAGAGAAAGATCTTTGGTTCAAGGAAAGAACCTATTACATAAATTCCGAAAAACAGCCTAAATTTTCTTTGGTTTAACCAGCTTTCCCCAACCTCGAACATACCGTCCTTTACTGTCATCGTCATTTTAACCATGGCCATCTATCCACTGAAGGATGAAAGCCTCTTCCATGTATGCCTTGGCCAACGGATCTCAGTGGAAGGGGGATACAATAAAGGACATTGAACAAAACATATCATAGAATCTTTTATAGAATCTTAGAATTGGAGGATGTCTTATAGCTAACTTTTTCGGGCTCCTGTGTCAAAAATTGCACTCGCGCTCGTGTGCCAGCACCCAGAAGGCAATGCATGCAGGGGTCCCCCCCAAGCCCCCTACACATGCACATGTGATTTCCTCCCCCTGCCACCCCTTACCTGCATCACACCTCCCAGCTGATTTTTGGCCCATTTGAGGCCTTTTTCAGCCTCACAGAGGTTCGAGGGAAGCCTCTGCAGCCTTTGTAAGCCGAAAACCAGGCCCATTTTGTCACTTCCGGTGTTTCTGGAAATACCAGAAGTGACAAAACGGGCCTGGTTTTCATCTTACAAAGGCTGCAGAGGCTTCCTTCAAAGTTCCATGAGGCCGAAAAAGACCTTAAATGGGCCGAAAATCAGCTGAGAGGTATTCGTATGAGCAGTGAGGTAAGTTTGCCTGGGGCTCATGTGCCCACACAAATGATTCTGCATGCCACCTTTGGCGCACATGCCATAGGTTTGCGATCACGGTTCTAGTACAACCCACCACTGGAGTAGGAGAACAATATACCATCCTGGACAAAGTATTGACCAATCTCTTCTTGAAAACCTCCAGTGATGGAGCATCCACAACCTCTGGAGGCAAGTTCTTTCATTGATAAAAGATAACAAATAATCAGAATTGGAAGGGACCTTGTAGGCCATCTAGTCCACCCCCCCCACCCACTCTGTTCTCTCACTCAGGAATTCCAGGATGAAATCTCTCTTTAATGATCTTCCACCGGTTACTAGCTGTCCTGACCTCAGGTGTTTGGGAGAATAAGTTAACATCTGTGGTGGTCTACCGGTCCGGGATGGTTTGGGTGAACCGGTTGTAAAAAGTGCTACATTCAGCCGAACCAGTAATAAAAAAACATTTCGGTTTGTCCGAATTGGTATTTCCTTTTTTCTCTCCCTCCCAACGATCAGCTGTTCCAAAGATCAGCTGTGCTGGGATCCTCCTCACTGTCTTACTGCTTCACCCAGGCGGCTTCCCAGAGGCCCAGGAGGCAAAAAAATGGAGCACGAGGGGGTGCTGCAAAAAAAGAGCCACACCCACCCAGTCACATGGCCACACCCACCTAGCCACGCCCACCTAGCCACGCCCACAGAACCAGTAGTAAAAATATTTGTATCCCACCCCGGTTAACCCCCTCATGGGCTTGGGGGGCCAGTTGGACTGCAATCCCCAGAACTCCCCAGCTCCCAGAGCCAATGCAATTCTGGGAGTTCTAGTCCCAACACAACCCTAAAGCGCCAAGTGGGATGAACCTTCTCCCCACTCATGAGACTGCAGCAAATGATAGCTGTTTTGATCATCCCCCACCCAAGACTCGGACTGCAAAAAAATTGTCTGTGTCTCCGAAAACGACACTCACTTGATCGCTCCGAGACACATCGTAGCGCAGGCTGTTGCAAAAATGTTCACAATTCTGGGTAGTGATTTCATATTTCATTGTTTTGCCCTCCAGCTTCTCTGCAAAAGAGATGATCTGATCTGGAGTCCGGACAGCATATCTGGAGTCATGCTTGTTGCTCACACAGTAGTGATCTGTCCCTACCACGCTGGACAGCTGCTCCTTCTTCACTATTGCTGTGTTGGCCCAGAGCGACTTGAGACTGGCAGCCCCAGCTTCTGCATATTCAGCTTCAGAAGGTAAGAGACAGTGTGGTACAGGAAGGAAAGAGTCAGTGCCCAGGAATTCATACCCCATAAGGAGAGGATTTTTGTGGAGTTGAACTGTAGAGGCCTTGGTACTTTTTCAGAACTTGGTTGTCATATTATCAGTGCTACAAAGGAGAGGGGTTTGCAGAAAGGAGGAGGAGGAGGGGGGGAGGAGGAGGGGNAGGAGGAGGAGGAGGGGGGGGAGGAGGAGGGGGAGGAGGAGGAGGAGGAGGAGGAGATGGTTGGGGGCAATAAGCTGACTCTGTAAACAGCTTAGAGAGGGCTATAAAGCACTGTGAAGCAGGATAGAAGTCTAAGTGCTGTTGCCTTTCCTTCCATCCTTCCTTCTTTCCCTCCTCCCTCCCTCCCTCCCTCCTTCTTTCCTTCCTTCCTTCCTTCCTCCATCTCTCCCTCTCTTCCTCCTTCCTTCCTTGCCTGCACAGTGGTTAGAATGCAGTCCTGCAGGCTAACTCTGGCCACAACCAGGGGTTCGATCCTAACTGGTTCAAGGTTGACTGAGTCCTTCCGAGGTCAGTAAAATGAGGACCCAGATTGTTGGGGGAAATAAGCTGATTCTGCAAACCATTCAGAGAGGGCTAGAAAGCACTGTGAACCAGTATATAAGTCTAAGTGTTATTGCTATATACTGCAGTAATAATAATAATAATAATAATAATAATAATAATAATAATAATAATAATAATAATAATAATAATACTTTATTCGCCATCATAGACCAAAACATAAGTACAACAAAAGGAGAACAAAGGAAAATTATACTGCAATATAAAGGCTTAGATGGCTAATTTCTGCTCTTCAGAATTTCATAACAGCTTGGCCAGATCCGAAGGACAGCTCTATCCTAAATCCTTGCCCCAAATTAATATTGCAGCCCAGATACCAACATTCAGATGGGTTTTTTGAAGGTCAAACCCACCCCACGTTCCTTACTTGGCGGAGCCAGGTGGATAACGTTGCCCAAACCCACGTAGACTGCCCAGTGCTGGTATCCTTTCCGGAAGATCTCAATCAAGTCCCCAGGCTCTAGGTCCACCTACAAGGAAAGGAAGACCAGGTTGCAGTATAGAGAAACCAGCCATCTTTGCGACACACCCACCCTGCCAGTTTTTCTAATAAACCTGCATACACAAGCAAAACCCCAATGGACCATTAAAGCAGAACCGAAGTCTGCAAGCCATCATGCAGCAAGGCAGGAAGCCTAAAAAATACATAAAGTTGTGATGCAATCTCCTATAGAATCAAAAGAACAGAATGACAGAGCTGGAAGGGATCTTCTAGTCCAACCCCTGTTCAAGCATCCCATCAATAAATATAAAAGCGAAATACCACTCACGCATCATCACAAAATCTCCAGAACCCACAACTCAATGGAACATCCTTCCGGAGGCCTCTCTGATCATCAGCCGTTCTTAGGCTTTGCACAAAGAATGTTATTATGTGTGTCTCCTGCCTTGAGTTATTTATTCATAAAGCAAGACAGGCATGATAGAAATCAGTCCTTGACTTATGATGGCAATTGAGTCTAGAATTTCTGTTGCTAAGTGAGACATCTGTTTAAGTGAGCCTTGCCCCGATTTACAACCTTTCCTGCCACAGTTGTTTAGCAAATCACTGTGGTTGTTAAGTGAGTAACAACGATGTTCAGTGAATCTGGCTTCCCCGTTGATTTGGCTGGTCAGAAAGTGGCAAAAGGGGATCATGTGACCCCCGGGAGGCTGCAACCATCATAAGTACGAGTCAGTTGCCCTAGCGTCTGAATTTTGATGACATGGCCATGAGGATGCTGCCACAGCTGTGTGAAAAAGTCTTAAGTATAGTATAGAATAGTATAGAATTTTTTAATTGGTCAAGTGTGATTGGACGCACAAGGAATTTGTCTTGGTGCAAATGCTCTCAGTGTACATAAAAGAAAAAATACATTCGACAAAAGTTAAGAATAGAATTGAATTGAATTAAAATAGAATTGAACTGAACTGAATTGAATTCTTTATGGGCCAAGTGTGGTTGTTTACATAAGGAATTATTTGTCTTGGTGCAAATGCTCTCAGCGTACATAAAAGAAAAGACACTTCCGTCCAGAGTCAAGAATCATCAGGGACAACACTTTATGACAGTCATAAGGTACAATAAGCAATCAAATCATACCAGGAAACAGACCATATACACCACAAGGATACAAGCAACTGATATCCTGTGTCCAAGAAACATACAACATAAAGATTAAGGAATTGAGACAAAGTTCACCTTGAAAAGTATAATCCATCACCCAAGGGGGTCATAAAACCCACCCCAATACCTGCACAAACACAGACACAGACACACACAAATATACACTGCTTCCCCTTCAAAAACCTTTTGCTTTGGGTCTCCATTTTAGGATTCTGTCCCGTTCACTAACCTCTCCTCTCCAGGATTCTTGGTTGGTCATATTTATGCAGTTTTGTCCTTTCCCAGGGATCTGGAGCAAGAAAATTCCGAAGTGACAGAGAAGCTGGGAGCTTTGAAAAGGTCCAGAACAGGATCTGTTTCTGGGGTAGGGTGGGGGATCCTGCCTGAAGGCAACTACGCACCAAAAGTGAAAGTGGAGCTAACGCAAATGTGAGCTTTGCAAAACAGTCTCAGATGCAAAACAGTCTCTGCAATCTCAACATGTTGCAGATGTTCTCAAGTGTAACTTCCGCAAGAGCAAAAGCTACCTTCAGTTCCAATTTCCTAGAAATGACCCTCTTGGCCGTCAAACTAAAAAAAAGGAAAAAGAAGAGGAAAGCCCAGCTATTAATTTTATTATTTTATTTTATTTCTACAGCCTCCCATCTCACCTCTGCATGCACGTGCAAAGGATGGCCCCCAAGCCACGTCCACCAAACTATTATTATTTTATTATTTATTTGATTTGTCAATTGCTTACAAGATAATAGGTATGAGTAAAAACATAGTTATGGATACATGGATACATATAAGAAAAATAAAAGAAACAGTAGGACAGTAGGCACGTTGGTGCCCCCTACACCTCTTAGGAAAGGGGTGAGGTCAATAGTAAACAGTCTTAGGTTAAAGTTTTTGGGGTTTGGGGAAGAAACCACAGAGTCAGGTAGAGGATTCCAGACACTGACCACTTTGTTGCTGAAGTCGTATTTCCTGCAATCAAGTTTGGTGAGTTTGTATCTATTGTTTCCTCTTGTGTTATTATGGAATTAAAAATTTTAAGACACTTAAACCAGATTAATTTCATGCTCGTGCCTCACTCAGAACTCTTGCCTCAGAGGGAGGTGGGGGAAAAAAAGACTTTTTGAACTCTTGGGGAGCCTTTTTTGGTACCCAAGCGTGGGAATGACCCAATTGCTCACTTGGGTGTCCGGAACTTGAGATGGCCCATTTGGGAACCAGAGGCGCTTTCTGTATTCTTAAAAAAAAGCACAGAGAACAATGTTACACACGATCCCATGTTTGATTTCTGACTAGGTTTTTTGCTAGTTTCCAGCAAAATAAACCACACACTTATTGGATAAACTGTTCTCATTTATTCAACTGTTGCATTCACTTAACAATGTCCGCATCATGTGACCCACAGAATGACTGCCACAACTTATGACCGTGCAGCTCAATTCCGGAGTTAAGTGCAGTACCAACTGTATAGGTAGTTGCTTTCCAGAAAACACACACAAAAATGCATACACACACTTCAAAGGGCACAATTTCAGTATACAGGTATTCCTCTGCTTGCAACAGTCATAAATATGAATCAACTGACAAGCGTCTGAATGGAAATCATGTGAGCCCAGGGATGCTGCAACGGTTTTAAGTGAGAAAAACTCACTTTTTTCAGTGCTGTTGTAACTTCAAACAGTCACTAAGTGAACTGTTGTAAGTTGAGGACTGTCTGTATTCTGATTCTATTCAAGTGTGTCCATATTTTTCTGGGCATCTGCGTTCTTGGACGTGGTTTTGTTGGATCTGCGTGATCTGTTTTGTTGTGGTTGTCAAAAGGGGCCCATTTTAACTGCCCTTCTTTATCTATATAAGAAGGCTGTGGCAGGCTTTGCCAGGTCGGTTTCCCAGACTTAAGCCTGGTAAGAAGTGGGGAGCCTTATCTTATCTCGGTGAAACTAACAACAATAAAAACAGTTCGTGTTGCTGCCTCAGTCCAGATTATGTTTTGCAGAGAAAAAGACCTTTTGAACTTTGGAGGATGAAGGAAGCTTATCTCCATTTCGGTGAACAACCATGGAAATGAACCCAGGACCCACCAGAGATTCCTCCCCCACCCCCCACCCCAGGGATGGGATTCAATTTTTTTAACAACTGGTTCTGTGGGTGTGGCTTAGGTGATGGGCGTGGCTTGGTGGTCATGTGACTGGGTGGATATGGCTTGGTGGTCATGTTTTTGGCTGGGCGTGGCCAACTCAATGTCGCTCACTTCGAGGCACGCATCTCCTCGCCTGGCCTCTCGTGACTGTGGGGATGCTGCAACAGTCCTAAGTGTGAAAAATGGTCATAAGCCACTTTTTTCCGTGCCATTGTAGCTTTGAATGGTCACTCCACACAAGCAAAGTACCAGCAAAGGAGGAGAAAAAAACTCCAGAGAAGTTCCTGAGACAGGAAGTCTCGTCCTGCCATGAACGTAATAAGGGTTAATGGAGAGGCAGTTTCTGTAAGCAACACCAGAATGTTTCCTTCCTGCCTTCCTTACAGGATTAGCCCAGGAATTTCTTCTAACAACCGGTTCTCCCAACTGCTTAGGATGTTAACAACCAGTTCTAGCAAATAGGTGCGAACTGGTAGAGTCCCACCCCCGCCCCACCCCCACTGTGAGATGCCTATTTGGGAACCAGACACTACTCTGGTCTTCTTAACACACATGGCTTGCCAAATGCCTGTTTCCTAAACTCTGGTTCATCCTGGGCCTTTTTCTCTTTCTCTTCCCTGAACGGTTGTGACGGGGAGAAAAGAACAATACTCCCAGGGTGCAACCTTCAGCTGTTTGGGTAAGAACCCGTAGTGGCATGTGCAAATAAACTTGGAGGCCGGGCAGGGATGCTTCCATGGGAACAGCCAGATAAGAGACATCCCAGCCCTCGGCTGCATAATAGACAGGGTGGGGGAAACCCTCCCTAGTTTTTTGGGCTGTAGAGGAGAAAGACCTTCGGAGACTGAGCTAAGAGTTGCTGACTAGGGAACAGTCAGACAAAAGACAGCTCAGCCCTCAGCTGCATAATGGACGGAGGGGGCGGGGAATCTAGGGATCTTCCTTAGTTTCTCAGGCTGTAAAATAGAGAGTGGGAGACTTAAACTTTCAGACTTGCAAGATTCTGTTTATGTAGCCATGCAAGGAAGTCAGATTAGGTTGTCTGGTCTATTTCAGTCAATCAATCAGAATAGAGCTGGAAGGGACCTTAGAGGTCTTCTAATCCAATCCCCTGCTCAAACGGGAGACCCCCTACCATTTCAGACGGTGACTGTCCAGTCTTTTCTTAAAAGCCTCCAGCGATGAAGGCCCTACAACTTCTGAAGCTGTTCCACCAGTTAATTGACCTCACAAAGCGTCTGGAACCCTTGTGCTGAGAAGATACAGGTGGACCATCTGAGATGAAGAAGATGGAGCCCCGCAGCCCCAACCAGCTCAAGTGGAAACATGATCCAAACAAGTGTGGAAGAAATTGCGCCAGGCACTATTGACATGGGTTGGTGAACTTTTATTTGGCAGTTGTGATTGAAACTGGAGAGGAGAGCACCAAGCGTAGATTTCCTTTGGGCGAGCTCGTATCTCAAGAAAAAGGCAAAGAAGATGGAGAGAGTGGCAAAGAGGAAGAAAGCAAAGAAAAATATTGGAGAAAGTGAATTCTCGGAGACTTCATGGAGGCCAGATTGAAGTTCTCCTTGCTAGATCTTCTGGCTTAGGAGTAAGACGAAGCATGAAGCTGCTAAGATTCCAACGCACATACCCCAGGCCTGCAAATTGAAGATAAACAGCATCAGCAAAGATTTCTCTTCGGTGCAAGAAAATATCATATTACCCAAGCCCGAGAAAGGTCCTGGATTTTCTATAGTATGATCAGGTCTCCACAACCGAGAACACATAACAGAACCTTTTATAGAATCCTAGGGTTGGAAGCCTTATAGTGCAACCCTGCACAAAGGTTGTCCAATCTCTTCTTGAAAACCTCCAGTGATGGAGCAACCACAAGTTCTGGGGGTCAGCTTTTCCACTGATGAATTGTTCTCTCTCTCTGGAAATCTCTCTTTAATTATCTTCCACCCGTTACTTCTTGTCCTGCCCTCGAACACTTTGGAAAATAAGCCGACTCCCTCCTGGGCTTGGGAGCTAGTTGGACTGTGACTCCCAGAATCCTCCAGTTCCCACAGCCAAGGGAATTCTAGTCCCAACACAGCCACAGAGCACCATGTGGAAAGACCTTCTCATCACTCACAATGGCAATGTTATTTTTTCAGTATTTTGATCATCCCAAGACAGAGACTGCAAGAAATTTGTCAAAATCTTCACAAAGTCAATACATGATGAGATTTTAAAAAGAACAAAAGAGATAAAATGCCTTTTAATATGCTGATTGTATTATTATTATTATTATTTTTAAATAGAAAGTAGAAATTGGGAAAATAGCTGTACATATATTGAAATACAATAGAATTTGTTGATAACTATAAGCATATTGAGTATGGAAGGTGGAAGACTTTGATTAGACATATCTGATTGTATTATTATTAATAAGTGTATAAAATTATATTGAAACTGATATTGTTGAAGGACTATGAATTTAGGGGACTTGGAGAAAAAACATCGGGACTGGCCAAGTCTTCATAATAATAGGCCCTACTGGCACGCTGAGATAATTTGGATACTAAAATTATGGTGGAACTTGGATTAATTTTCAGTATATTGAATTAGTAAAAACACAACAGGGGACAACGAATACACACATGCACAAACACATACAGTTTCCCTTTCAAATATTTTTTTGCTTTCAGTCTCCAACTTAAGCCTTCTATCCTGTTCACTTACCCCTCCTATCCTGGATGTTTTGCTAGTGATGTCCTTTTTTGGCTGTTCCTGAACTTTGGAAATGATCCAGAACTGGGTCTGTTTTGGAGATCCTGTCTGAACATAACTAGGGCATAGATCGAAAATGAACACAAAGCAAACAAAATGCACTTTGGAACCACTGCAAGAATAGATGTGGTTTTGTATGTACTCAAGAGAACAAAAGCAGCATTTTTTTTTTCATTTTGATCTTATTAGCAATGTTCTTCTTGATCCCAACCACTTATCTTGGTTAATTTTTACTTTTTATTGAGCATCTACGGATGTCATGCAATCACCGATATACAAATGTAAGTTTAAATAAGACATCGGCAAATATATAAATAAGGTACATGGGAGAAGCTGGGAGCTTTGAAAAAGTCCTAAACGCAATCTCTTTGGAAGGATGCTCTCTGAATGCAATGGTTGTGTGAAAAATGGTCCTAAGTCACTTTTTTCAGTGCCCTTGTAATTTTGAACATCACTAAACGAACTGTCGTTAAGCCAAGGACTATCTGTGGGTTTTTCAGAAAAAGACACAAGCACAAAATAAATGCACACACGCCCTTCACACTCTTTCAGTATACCAGTCTTTATTTTTGCAGTTGCAAAGTGGAATACTTTCTTTTTGTGCTTTATAAATATAATTCAGCATCAACATCCTGACCACATTGGTCCACAGGGGGAAAGTTTTGGTGTACGACTGACAAAGTTGTTGAAAGAGTTCTGAAAATAGCGAAGGGTGAAAGGCGGAAACAGTAGGGACAGCATCCACTCCTTCTCCCCAACAGACACATATCTCTGTGTCTTGACTGCAACTTCCAAAATTCTGAGGAGCCATGGCCAAAGAAATTCTGGGAACTGTCCTCAAACGCAAACATGGCTCTCCGTTTTCCACTCAACCCATTAAAAAGAAAATCTGGTCTGTGTTTCACGCTGCATTTTCTTCGTATGGCCTAAGGTTTTCCAGCGCAGCCCAGAAGGATCTCTGTCTTCCTACCACACTTTACATATTACACTCAGCTGTGTCCTGTACAAAATAATGACCTAAACTAGCTCATTCAAATTCTCGTGACTCCATAGGCGCAAAACCCCAACATTAAAAAAAGTTGGCATTTGAAAGACTTTTTTCTCCAGAAAAAAACAAAGCTGCGTTGGGATCTTAGAGGCCTGTGATGTTTAAAAATGGGGTGACTGTTCCCATAAAAAAAGAGGTAGAAGGCAAAAAAACAAACCCCCAAATAAAACCTTCTTCTGAAAATAAGACTTGCTGTGATAGGAAAGGCCACCAGAGGGCAATCTTGACCCTAAGCCAGGAAAGAATTCTGCAAGACTTTTTGCTCCCTTGCCCTCTAATGGGCCAAAAGACGAACATTTGTGCTTTGCAATCAAGCGAGACTCCAATGCAGCAGCAAAAATAAGGCAAAAAAAGGCACCTTGAAGAATGCATAAAGCTATTCCACCCTCTGGAGGAGGCTTAGTGATGGAGGGAGGCTAGAATGACTCAAAGCTTGGAGCAGAATAATAATTTTTGGTGCAAGGCCTACATAAGTAAGGTTTCCTAGTGTGTGTGTGGGGGGGGGGGGANGTCCAAGAGGCTTGAGCTTTGGGCAAGTTTGCCAGCTATGGAGCACGTACCCTGCTATAGAGATTTTTTTTTTTTAAATTAATCATCCCAAGGTTGATTTGGTGAGCCGCCAAGGAAGGAGAGACAGTCGGAATTTAAACAGCGTGGCTCAGACCTGGAAAACTGCTTTCAAACACACATGGAAAGAGGAGGCCAAGACCATTTCCCCCTCCCCAGCTTGGGAACAACAGAAAAAAAAAGGGACGGGAGAAATTCTCCATACCAGTAAAATACAGAAAGTACAGCCAATAAGGCAGTATCTCAACCCAGCGAGCCTAGGACTGCTGAGAGATGCACACACAGGTACCACATTTAAGGAACAATGTCTTGACTACACCTGGAAAAATCCCCAATGCCCCGCACGGCTCACCACTGATCTAGACGAAGATCCCAAAGAGATCTACTAAGGAGATCCCTTGCATTTCATCATGTCCCGGATAAGGTGAATTGCAAGAACCAAGACGAAGCAGAAAAACACAGAAGACACAGGCGGCGATATGCAGGAGCCGTTTAACACACCACCGTCTTTCGTTTCTCTTGGATTCGAGGTTCCTGAGGCGGCTTTCTAAGGCAGTGGAGCTGCTAGCTGGGCGTGATTCTCTCGGTCGAAGCAGGCCTGGTCCAGTTTTGAAAAGGCACTAAAATAAAATAAAATAAGCTTTCCTAATTTTATTTAATGATTTGGCTAGGCCTGGCCGGCCCACAGCAGATCCTTTCGAAGTTTGGCTGAATTTTCACCCAAAGGAGGGCTGGGTAATTTAGGCACTCCAAGGTTGATGCCCGGAGAGGTGGAAGGGGGGGGCTTTTTGAGGCGGGGGGAGGGAAGAGGAGTTGGCATCTTCTTCTTGGTACAACCAACAAACCTCGAAAACAAAAGTTGGCAGCCGAAACAATAATTGGTCAGGTTGGTTTCCTTTTCTTCGTCACGGAAGGCACTACGGCTGTTTTCGAGCGGCTGTTTTGTTTCCCCGTTTAAAGTGCAGAAGATTTCTTTCTTGAAGGGAGGGGGGGAATGAAAAACCAGGGGAGGGGTCCCTCAAAGGAAGGTGGGCGGGAAGAAAGAAGCAGAGATTTCCCCCACCCAATTCAAAAGCTCAGATTGGCTGTCTATGAAGAAGCTCTGCGGAAAGCGATTCCTTCTGGTGATTCCACCTCCAAGGATGAGATTTTGGGAGCCAGAACTCGTTGCGTTGCCTTGTTCACTGAGACTTCCTGTGCAGTGGTGGGGTCGGGGGCTGCTCTCTGGAGGGGGTCTCATGGGCAGGAGACCTGGAGAAGGTAAGAAGCACACAGGTGAGAAGAAGGCTCAGGTTAGGGAAATGTTCACACCCAAGCATCCACCAATCATTTCTTGATTTTCCATTAGTCCTCGACTTAAGACCACAATTCAGCAGAGTCAGCCTCTTGGCCTCCCTCCAAACAATCCGGATCCTCATTTTACCGACATCGGAAGGATGGAAGGCTGAGTCAATCTTGAGCCGGTCAGAATCAAACTGCTGGCAGTGAGCAGTGAATTAGCCTGCAAAACTACATTCTAACCACTGGGAAGAGAAGAGAAGAGAAGAGAAGAGAAGAGAAGAGAAGAGAAGAGAAGAGAAGAGAAGAGAAGAGAAGAGAAGAGGAGCAATAGTACCTTAAAGTATTATTATAGTACTTAATAGCACTGGAAAAGTACTGTTCCAGTGTCATATCGCCCTCTCTAAGCAGTTTAGAGTCAGCCTCTTGCCCCCCCAACAATCTGGGTCCTCATTTTACCAACCTTGGAAGGACGGAAGGCTGAGTCAACCTTGAGCCAGTCAGAATTGAACTGCTGGCAGAATTAACCAGCAATATTACATTCTAACCACAAGGAAGGAAGAAAGGAAGGAAGGAGGGAGGGAGGGAGGAAGGAAGGAAGGTGGGAAGGAAGAAAGATAGCAATAGCACTTAGACTTATATACCGCTTCACTTATATACCACTTTACAGCCCTCTCTAAGTGGTTTACAGAGTCAGACTCTTGCCCCCAACAATCTGGGTACTCCTCATTTTATCGATCTTGGAAGGATGGAAGGCTGAGTTGATCTTGAGCTGGTCAGAATTGAACTGCTGGCAGTTGGCAGAATTAACCTGCAATGCTGCATTCTAACCGGAAGAAAGGAAGGAAGGACAATAAATAGCACTTAGACTTATATTCTACTTCACAGTGCTTCACAGCCCTCTTTAAGCGGTTTACAGAGTCAGCCTCTTGCCCTCAACAATCTGGGTCCTCCTCATTTTACCGAACTCGGAAGGACGGAAGGCTGAGTTCACCTGGGGCCGGTCAGGATCGAAGTGCCAAACAACGCTTCCCCCCCCCCACCTGCGTGACTAAGCCAACTACGTACCCCACANGAAGTGCCAAACAACGCTCCCCCCCCCCACCTGCGTGACTAAGCCAACTACGTACCCCACAGCCCGTATCTTATGCAGCACGAACTCCGCGGTGCTGTCAATCGCGATGCCAAGTTCGCGGTATTCGCCCGAGTATCGGATGTAGCCCCAGGCTAGCAGGGAGAGGAGCAACAGCCCCACGAGTAAGTTGCACAGCTGGGCAACCACGCTCAGTCCTATGTACTCGGTGACCCCCGAGGTCACGTAGAGCACCACGATGACCCCGAAGAGGATGGCAGGTGTCCGGAAAGTGTTGAAGATGTTCTTGCTCTGGTTATGCTTGGCCAGGTCTTCGAAGAGGTCGCTCAGCTCCTGTGTCAGCTCGTCCTCATAGCGTTGGCTGAACTCCCGGCCGCCCATCTTCTTGATGCGCCGGAAGTGCTCCAAAGCACGCGTGCTCTGCTCCCGGTGTTTTACCTCTAGCAACTCGGGGGCCACGTAAGGCTTGTCTCCACCACAGATCTGGAGAGGGAGAGGGGACCAGCAGGTTAAGCTATGGGACAGGGTAAAGCTGGATGGGAGAGCCAGTTTGGTGGGTGGTTCAAGGCACCGGGCTAGGAACTGGGAGATTGTGAATTCTAGTTCAGCCTTAGGCGTGAAAGGCGGCTGGGTGACTTTGGGACAATTACCAGGATATGGTGAATTCTAGTCCCACCTTAGGCATGAAAATCAGTTGTGTGACTTTGGCTAATCACCAGGAAACACTGAGTTCCAGTGGGGTGACTTTGGTCCAATCATCAGGAGACAGTGAGTTCTAGTTCCATCCTAGGCATGAAAGCTGGCTGGATGACTTTAAACTGAGCACTAGGAGATTGTGAGTTCTAGTCCTGCCTTAGGGATGAAAACCAGTTGCGTGGCTTTGAACCAATCACCAGGAGACGGTGAGTTCTAGTTCCACCTTAGGCATGAAAGCTGGTTGGGTGTCTTTGGGCCAGGCTCTGGGAAGAAGGGAGCAATGCAAAACCCCTTCAAGAACGATTCCTGGGCAGCCCAATGCCACCTCAAGCCCCCTCCGGCCCCCTCACCTTTTCCATGCTGCTGTAATACAGGTCTTTGGCCGAAGCGACAGCCGCCAGATTGTTGGCTTCAGCCGTGGCCTGCAAATGGAGGAGAAACATCAGAAGGGAGCCAGAAGCGAGTTTCCCCACCCTCTGCTAAGAGTTAGGAAAACTGCAGAAAAGTGTGTGTGTGGGGGGGAAACTGGCACATTATGTGATTCTCGAAGAGGATGAGGTGTTATGATAGCAACCACTGTCTTGGGTTGCATTTGCAGGTTTATTGCTGCAATTTTTTCTGTACAGCTCTGTGATTTTATTCGCTATTGCGACCGGAGCCAGCTCTGCAGGCTTTGCAGAGGCAATGCAGCCAGGTCCTCAACTTACGACCACAATGGAGTCCCTAATGTCTGCTGCTACGCGAGACACTTCTTAAGTGGGCTTTGTCCCACTTAACAACCTTTTCTTGCCACTGCTGTTAAGCGAATCATAGTTCAATTAGGAACATGGGGCTGTTGGCTTCCTGCTTGCTGGTCAGGAGGTCGCAAAAGGGGATCACAAGACCTGTAGATACGGCAACCGTCATAAATATAAGTCAGTTGCCAAGTGATTTCAATCACATGACCATGGGGATGCGACAAAGGTCGAAAGTGTGAAAAACGGTTGTAAGCCGCTTTTTTTCCAGTGCCGTTATAACTTCAGATGGCCGCTAAATGAAGACATCAGTGATTTGGACTCCCATCTGTCAGAAATTGGTGAAGGGTCTCCTGCTTAGGAAGGGGGTTGGACTAGATGACCTACAAAGTCCCTTCCAACTCTGATTATCTGTTGTCTGTATTTTAACTCTCCCCTCTCCAGGCTAAACTCACCAGCAACATGGATTTTGGGTGTGGCAGGTCTTCCCCCTGGTAGATCTTGATATAAGCCTAGAAGGAAGGACATCAACAAACAATTATTATTCGACTGGCTTCGTTCATTTGCATGCTTTTTCATCCCAACCTAAAAATACACCTGTGAGTCCTAAACCCAGTAAGAAGGAAAGTCTCCTCCACGCTACAGACGGGCTGAACTAAAGTTACTCCTCAACATATGACCATAATGGAGCCTTAGACTTCTCTTCCTAAGTGAGATGTTTATTAAGTGAGTTTTGCCCTGTTTTACGACTTCTCTTGCTACAGTTGCTAAGTGAATCACTGCGAGTGGTTAAGTTAGTAGCCCAGTTGTTAAGTGAATCTCAGAAGGGAGGAAGGAAGGAAGGAAGGAAGAAAGTGGGAGGAAAGAGGGAGGGAGGATAATAGAAGGGACCTTGAAGGTCTTCTTGTCCAACCCATGGCTCAAGCCAGGAATCCTTATACCATTTCAGACAAACAGCTATCCAATCTTTTCTTGAAAACCTCCAATGAGGAAGGAAGGAAGGAAGGAAGGGAGGAAGGAAGGAAGGAAGGAAGGAAGGAAGGAAGGAAGGAAGGAAGGAAGGAAGGAAGGAAGGAAATCTGAATAGCTCAGTTTCTACTGGTGCCTCACTCAGGACTTTGCAGGAGGAAAAGAGTTTTTGAACTCTGGAGGATCAAAGAAGCTTCTCTCTCTCTTTTTTTGGGGGGGGTAAACAGCCACAGAAATGACACAGTGACTGCCCAGGGATTCTTCCTGNGACTGCCCAGGGACTCTCCCTGGTCCAGATTTGAGATGGCCCATTTGGAAACCAGTAGCTAATTCCGTGATCTTAAAAAGACGTGACTCCCCAAATGCCTGCTTCTTCAAATTCTGATAAATTCTTATCCTTTTTCTCTGTTCTGTTCTGTGTAGACCTGCCCCAAATCCATGGGAAGATCTGATTGCAAGAAGCTCAGAGTTGCTCATAAACAATTTTAAATAAATACACTAATTAAATCCGACCGCCAGACCAAGCAGTTCTCAATATCTTTGTTTCTTTACTGACCTTCATGTCGCTGAAAAAAAAAAAAAAAAGCAAACACCGCTCGGTGTGATGAAACGTACCTTGAAGTACTCCAACAGGCCTCTGCAGGTCACTTTCGAGCCGTTGATCTCCTTTTCCAAGAGCTGACTGGGATCCAGGACGAACGGGATCAACTGCTTCAGCTGATCCTTGAATTCGTCGGCGATGTCTGCGCAAAAAGGTGGATGAAAAAGAGAAAAGAGGAAGAATGCAATGGGAGTGGAGTTCTTTTTTCCCCCCCGAAGTGAGTTTGTTTTATGGCCTTATAAAATACAGACATTTATTATGGCACGTAATGACTGTAATGTTACATGGGGAAAGCCTTTTAGGAGACAGAGCAAAATATGATTAGATAAGAGGCAGCCGAGTCCTCAGCTGCATAAAGGGGAAGGGAGAGAAAGAGGATGAGAAGAGATCCTCCCTAGTTATCAGGGTGTAAAAGGGGAGGGCGAGAGATTTGAACTTGACCCTGTTTCATTCTGCACAAACAGCTGTCCAGTTTCTTCCAAAACATCTCCAGGGATGAAGCACCCACAACTTCTAGTGGCAAGTCATTCCGCTGTTTAATTGTTCTCACTGTCAGGAAGTTTCTCCTTAATTTCATGTTGCTTCTCTCCTTGATTAGTTTCCATTAATAGCTTCTTACCCTGCCCTCAGGTGCTTTAGAGAATAGTCCCCTTTTTTTGTGGCAGCCCCTCAAATATTGGAAGATTGCTCTCATGTCATCCCTGGTCTTTCTCTTCACTAGACTAGAGCAGGGATCTCCAAAGACTTTAAGACTTGTGGACTTCAACTCCCATAATTCCTCAAGCAGTCAGTTGAAGTCCACAAGCCTTAAAGTTATGAAATTAGTAAGTGTGTCTTAGTAAGACCACACCTAGAGAACTGTTTTGGTCACATTATAAAAAAGATGTTGAGACTCTAGAAAAAGTGCAGAGAAGAGCAACCAGGATGATGAGGGGACTGGAGACTAAAACATATGAAGAACCATTGCAGGAACTGGGTTTGGCTAGTCTGGTGAAGAGAAGGACCAGGGGAGACAGGAGAGCAGCCTTCCAATATTTGAGGGGCTGCCACAGAGAGGAGGAAGGGGTCAAACTATTTTCCAAAGCCAGACAAGGAATAATGGATAGAAATATAGAAAAATCAAGGAGAGATTCAACCTGGAAATAAGGAGGAATTTTCTGACAGTGAGAACAATCAACCCATGGAACAGAAGTTGCCTTTGGACGTTGTGGGAGATTCATCACTTGAGACTTTCAAGAAGAGATTGGACTGCCATTTGTCGGAAATGGTGTAGGGTCTCCTGCTTGGGTGGGGGGTTGGACTAGATGACCTATCAGGTCCCTTCCAACTCTGATTATCTGTTATCTGCTAAGTTTGAAGATGCCTGGTCTGCAATTAAGCACAAAACAGAAACCAGACAGACAACCACACTCTGACATGCTTTTAATAAAACCGGGAGATCTTTTTTCCAAAGAGAATTTTCCCAGCTGTGTTGAGCATGTGGGATCTTTTCCATGTCGAGACCCAAGTCCTTCAGAGATTCCAGCCCTTACCGTTCAGACGGCCATCAAAATTCGGGCTAGTGGCCACTTTGAGTCCCGGATGAGGTAAGAGGAAACAGTTGACGTTGGTGAAGCAGGAATGGATGTGTTTGCGAACGTTCTGGATCTCTTCGTGCTGGTGAGATTTCACCTTGGGGCGGAAAAAGAGGATTCAGAACAGGTCCAACAAAACCCAACACTTGCTTGCACAAGCACAGAGTGTCTGGAGGTGTTTTTTTTTTGTTTGCTTTACCTCCAGACGTTTATCGAGGAAATTCATGCCTCCCTCCAAGCCGTAGTTATACTCATAGGGAAAACTCCAATCTCGCACCAGGAACATCAACGTCTGTGTTAAGAGAGAAGGCTCAGATTAAACCTCTGCACCCCAAGATTTCCCTGCTGCCAGCTGTGTCCACTCCAAGGCACAGAAATCTTCTCTTTTCTGCAGAGAAGGCACGTTAAGGGCCAGGGTTATGTGGTGACGAAGGTTCTGGAGGGTAAAACGTATGAGGAACGGAGAACAGTGGTTAGAACTCAAGACATGGGATCAAGTTTCCAACCCGAATCCGAGCACTGCAAACTTAAAGCTTTTCTGATTCACAACTTTTGCCTGGATTCAAAGTTTTCACGTTTACCTGTGGCCGTGAGTTCCACAGGTGAATTATGAATGGAGCCCGAGGTGGTCCAGGCAGTCTCCCTCCCCCCACTCCTGACTGACCAAACGCATACCTGGAATGGCTTGAGAAAGATTTCGTCCATGGCCAGACGCCCGTATTCGGTAAAGAGCTGCACAAAGAGAAAGAAAACAACACTGAGGGCCAGTTGCATGAAAATAATTACACACTTTATGGAGAGCTCCTGCCTACCTGTAGCTGTTGGAGGTCATCTTCTTGGATGTTTTGGGACAAGTTGTAAATCTGGAAAGGAAAGGAATGGTGTACACAATTAATTATTTGCTTAGCAACTGCAGCATAAAAAGGTCACAAAATTGGGCACAACTTGCTTAACAACCACATCACTTAGCAATTAAAGTTCCAGCCTCAATTGGGGTTATAAGTCAAGGACTACCTGTATTGTTTTAATGCTTGGTAGGGTTACTATGCTTCTGGGGTTTTAGGCATTTTGTTTTAATTTTGCAAAGCTGTCCAGAATCATGGGCATATATAAAATGGTTGGATGAATGGAAAGAAATAGATAGATAAATAGATAGATAGATAGATAGATAGATAGATAGGTTAGATTAGATGATAGATTAGATCTATTACTTTAGTTTAGATTAGTATCTTTTGATTCTTGACGAATCTTTTCTTTTCTTTTTATGTACACTGAGAACATATACACCAAGACAAATTCCTTATGTGTCCAATCACACCTGAACTCTATTCTATCTATTCTATTCTATGATAGGTAGGTTGTAGGCAGGCAGGCAGACAAGTAGATTAGATGACAGACAGATATATAGGATGGATGGATCATGGATGAAAAAATTAAGAAAAATGGATCATTGGAGAGAAGGGGGGGATGGATCAAGAGAGAGGGAGAGATGGGTGAATGGTTAGATAATAGATTGATAAAAAGATAACACGGATGGACAGGCAGGCCAACAGGGGATGGATGGAGAGAGACAGACATTTGAGTCTCCAAGGGCATCAAGACCTTCAGCTGACTTCCTGCATTTATGTCACTCCTAGTGGGACCCCATGCTAGTTTTCTGAACTTGCCAATCACGGCCAGTTGCAAACAGCAGGACTTTCTGAGAAGTGAATGGATGACTGCTCACCTGAACGGAACTGGTCATGGTACTGAGGGCAAAAATGGTGGCGCAGTCTTTGACAGTGGACTGGCTGTCGAAAGCCCCCTGGGTGTCCATCAGCACAACAGCGACCTGCAAGCAAGAGGCAAAAAATTATTGAATATTTACAACTTATTGTTGAACTTCCAAGACGAAGGCTCAAGTTGTAAACTGGTCATCAGGCGTCCTCACGAGCTTGGGCCAATCAGTCGATCTACGGAATTAGATGGAGTTAGGGGATTCTCTGTCAGAGGAGGGGGAAAACCCAGATGATTTTCTTCAGGTCAAATATGTGCAAAAAAACCCTGCACAAGACCTTTTAATTCCTCTCCTCCAAAGGAAGTTATTTTTGCAGCAGACCCATCAAACAGATTAACAAAAGGGCATTCTTTTAAAAAAATGTCTTGTTTTCATATTCCCTACCCACTTTTTAAAAATGATGATCTCAAAAGAGATTTGGTTCATACATGTTGCATTTTACATTAAAAATGAAAACTGACACATTGGCAGAATCATGTAAAAACGATAAGACTAAACTCCTTAGACACAAACATGTTCTTCATGAAAAAAACAACAACCCTATGCTTTTTAAACAAGCCAAAAGTCATGAGAAAGAATGTAAATTTTGACAAAGATCTGGGAAATAGTTTTGATTTTTCTGGAGTCTTAGGTTTTGCGGAGCCTCGGACCAAACACTGAGCTAGAGCAATAATAGAAATGATGATCTGGATGAGAAGAATAAAATAATATATGGAGAAACTTCCTGACAGTGAGAGCAATTAATCAGTGGATCAGCTTCCCTCTGCAAATTGTGGGTGCTCCAACACTGGAGGCTTTTAACAAGAAATTGGACAGTCATGTGTCTGGACTGGTATTGGTGCCCTGTTCGAGCAGGGGTTGGACTAAATGATCTTCAATCTCCCTTCCGACTCTCTTATTTTGCTATTCTGTTAATTAAAGAAAGATCCAACCTGGAACTATGGAGAAACTTCCTAACAGTGAGGACAATTAACCAGTGGAATGGCTTCCCTTCAGAGGTTGTGGGTGCTTCATCGCTGGACGCTTTTAAGAAGAGATTGGATGGCCATTTGTCTGAAATGGCATAGGGATTCCTGCTTGAGCAGGGGGTTAGACTAGAGGACCTCCAAGGTCCCTTCCAACTCTGTCATTCTGTTTTGTCCAGGGGAGAAACAAAGGCTCTGGTTTTAGTCCTGAAATTCAGATCTATTTCTACAAGCTGGCATTTCCTTTCCCTCGGTAGCCACTCCTGCCATCACCTTCTTCCCGCTGGGCTTCATCACGATGAAGACTTCGCTCCAGATCTGAATGCCGGTGGTCTCGGGGTCCGAGCCCCCCCGCCACGAAAAGCCCGTCAAGGGCTCATCTTCCACCCCCAGCCAATCAATTTTGCTGTCTTCTTTCTGTAGGGAAAAAAAAACACCACAGCGTCAGACAAGAGGCCTCCAAAATCTTCTGAGGATCATAAGACCAAAATTTTCCCCCTGATTACGGTGCCTCCAGCTAGATTTTCTCAAGTAGGACTTCCCAGACCAAAGGGACTACAACTCCCATTGTTCTAGGTCAGCATACTGCTGAAATCTGAGGCATCCCAGAGCCTGTTGCGTCAAAGGGAGATTTTTCTCGTCTCTGAGATAGAAGTTAGAAATAAAAGATCAGTGAAATATAGAAAATATGTTAAGATAGAGAAGTAAACAATACAATGAATGTTGTTATTATGACTATTAGGATTATTATGTTTAACATTATTCTTGTATTCTTATTAGAGGCCAGAGAAAAATCTGTTTTTACAAAAATGAAAAAGGAGTTTAAACTTTTTTCAGGACCTTCGTTGGATGAAAATAAGATTGGAAATGGGGGGAAGGGAAATGGGGATGGGGGAGGCTCACCAGAGCTTTCGATCAAATGACCAAGTTAGTTGGCAGAAATCTGGAGATGGTAAATACAATTTGTGTGCCCCTCTGGGAAAGCATAGCTGCAAAAGGGTCAGAAAGAGGGGAAAAAATAAGATTTGGATCCCAGGTCTCTGATCCTTGGGTTCAAACTCTTAGTCATGGGAGCAAAATACAGTAGAAGCTTTGTATTAACAGAAAGCTCTTATGCAACCTTCCCACGATGGTATAAAATTATTGCAAAGGAACAGCAACAAGCCTCAGCTTGCTAAATTACATTTTCTAACTGGAAAGCAGCTTTCCTTTGCTGAATTGCAGAAAATAGGCAACGGCATCCAGATTCAAACACAATTTATTCTTTCTCTAGGTGTTTCCCAAACTTGGCAACTTTTAAGGGGTGTGGACTTCAACTCCCAGGATTCCCCAGCCAGCATGTTTTAAGGCAAAGGGTCTTTACACTTGATGAGATTAAGACTTGTGGACTTCAACTCCCAGAATTCCTGAGCTAACATGACTGGAGGAGGAGGAATTCTGGGAGCTGAAGTCCACAAGTCTTGAAGCTGTCAAGTTTGAAGACCCCTGTTTAAGATATGTGGACCAACTCCCAGAATCCCCCAGCCAGCATGTTTTAAGGTATGTGGACCTCAACTCCCAGAATTCCCCAGCCAGCATGCTTTCAGCTGGGTAGACTTCAACTCCCAGAATTCCCCAGCTAGCAAGCCTGGCTAAGGAATTCTGGGAATTGAAGTCCATTCATTGTAAAGCTGCATGGTTGCAAAAACACTGACAGTTAACTTTTGTGTTGAATTTATATTTACCGACAAAGAAATAAAGGGAGACTAGCATAAAACTATTTCAAGCTATTTAGCTCTCATCAGCTAGCAATCCTTCTGGGATTCGAACCTAGGCTAGTCATACTGACAGTTAACCAAGAACAACCAGGGATTAGTAGGTGTTCCATGCAAAAATCTAGATTATCTCAAGACCCCCTAAAGTCAAAGGGGAGATAAAAACAGATTGTAAATTATTTAGGACAGAGATGGCTTCCTGGTTCCCTTAAGAAACTTCTGCTAGAATTGTCTTTGCATAACACTGGAAAAGTGAAGAGATCCCTCCTGATGACAATGTGATTAGGAAAATACTAGATTGTGCAGAAATGAATAGATTAACTCTTGCAACTAAGGAGAAAGAACCAACTGACTATTATATGACATGGGAATTATTTTACCGATGGTTAGAGAATAGAAACGGAAGTTAGAAATAAAAGGAGGAGATCAGTGAAATATAGAAAATATGTTAAGATAAGAGATGTAAACAATACAATGCTTGTTATTATGACTATTAGGATTATTACATTTATTATTATTTTCTTATTAGAAGACATGTTAAGAGGGAGAAATGAATAGGTTTACTATGTTAAATATTACTACTGTAAGATCAGAGAATCAATATCAATGTAATGAATACTGTTGTAAATTTTGATTGTTATTGCACAGATTGCAATTTGTACCCAGACGACACACTATTTAATGGAAGGTGGAATGTTCATAGAATAGAATTCTTTTATTGGCCAAGTGTGATTGAACACACAAGAAATTTGCCTTGGTGCAAATGCTCTCAGTGTACGTAAAAGAAAAGATACATTCATCAAGAATCATAAGGAACACATAATAATAGTCATAGGGTACAATAAGTAACCAGATCATTCTAGGAAAAGTCAATATAAACCATAAGGATACAAGCGACAAAGTTAGAGTCATACAGTCGTAAGTGGGAGCGGATGGGCGATAAGGAGTGATGAGAAGATTAATAGTAATAATAATGCAGACTTTGTAAATATCGGACAGTGTTGAGGGAATTATTTGTTTAGCAGAGTGATGGTGTTGGGGAAAAAACTGTCCTTGTATCTAGTTGTTCAGGTGTGCAGTGCTCTATAGCGTCGTTTTGAGGGAAGGAGTTGAAACAGTTTATGTCCGGGATGTGAGGGGTCTGTAGATATTTTCACAGCCCACTTTTTGACCCGTGCAGTAGACAGGTCTTCCATGGAAGGCAGGTTGGTAGACATTGTTATATTCATCTTAAAAAAATAAAAATTTAATTAAAAAAAGAAACTTCCTCAAATCCCAGATCTACTGAGCGCACAGGTACATGACTGAACAACACACAAAGGGCAACAAGAATATCATCACCCTTNTAAAAAAAGAAACTTCCTCAAATCCCAGATCTACTGAGCGCACAGGTACATGACTGAACAACACACAAAGGGCAACAAGAATATCATCACCCTTGGAAGGTGAGAAAAACAAAAGTTACATAATGATCATCCTTCAAGACAGCTGAAATATGGCGTTGCCCTTGTACACAATGGGCAGCCAGCCTTACCTGCGTGTACAGGTAACGCAGAAGGAAGTCCAGCAGGAAAGACTTGAGACTGCCCTTGCGGGAAAGCGCCTGCCAGCGACACGACCACCACGTCAAGGTCACGGATGGCATCTTGCAGCAGGACTTGGCTCAACGCCTTCTCGTCCAACTCAAAGGAATGTTGTTCTTTGTGGACCAAAACAAATTTGAACAGGACCTGGCTTGGTTCCCACCATGGCATCTCCTCCTGTTCTGGTCAAGAAAGGGAAAAAAAAAAATCACCAATACACATACAGGTAGTTCTTGACTGACGACGGTTCGTTCTAGTGACTGTTCAAAGTGACAAACTGCCTTGGAAAAAACGACATCGGATGCTAATTTTCCACACATGGACTGTGATGACCCGGAGCTGTGACACAAAAATAACAAAGTCACAAAAGAGTAGAATAAATTCCCTTTAATGCCTCCAGCTTGACCCCAATGTCCAATTATCTTCGGCTGGATGTCAAACTCTTCAAAAAACAGTCTACGAAGGGCAGAAATGCAGCAGTCCGAACTTAAAGTAAAGATAATTAGAAATAAAAAAAAAAAAACGCAAATACACTGAAGTAATTAACATGGCAGGCCGGGATGATAAAATTGCAGACTTTCAAAGCATAATGCAACACCCACAGTTGGGAGGACACCAAAACCCAGATAAGCCTCGGCAAATGCTTTGCACGCTTTGCTTCCAGCAAAGAGCCGTATGCAACACCCCTCTTATTGTTCTCCCACCTGCAACTAATGAAAGGGATCAGGGCCTTTTCCACCCCCATAAGCCAATTGCTCCCTTCTCTATTCCTCCTTGCGTGCCCTAGGATGAAGAGGGTGGGCCTTGTCTTCCTCTGTATGCTCAGCCGGACTGTGCTCTCCACTGTTTTTCCACACACTGGAACTCCCACTCCCTGTCAGCTCCTCAATCTCCCCCTCAGAATCAGACTCCAACAAGGGCATGACATGGGACCATCACAGCATCTCTTGGGTCATGTAGTCAAAATTCAAATGCTATTCCAGAATTTGGACAATATAAAGAGCTTTTTTCAAGGGGAGAAGCGAAGGTACACTGCAGAGGTGGTATTCAGCCGGTTCAGACCGGTTCTACAGAACCAGTAGCGGGCATTCTAAGTCGTTCGGAGAACCAGCCAACGCCACCTGACTGGCCATGTCCCATCTATTCTCCGCCTTCCAAGTTCCAGCTGATTGGCTGGGTCTTTTGGTTGCCCTGCCCAGGAGAATGGAAGGGGAAAGCAGGTTAGTGGGGTGTAGAAGGAATGGGGATTTTGTGGTATCCTTCTCCTGCCATGCCCACCAACCCACACCATGCTCACACAACCGGTAGCAAA
The DNA here is from genome assembly GCA_004320025.1 of Laticauda laticaudata. Lineage (NCBI taxonomy): Eukaryota > Metazoa > Chordata > Lepidosauria > Squamata > Elapidae > Laticauda > Laticauda laticaudata. The sequence goes on along the minus strand of BHFT01015126.1, from coordinate 98,983 downwards.
ACTTTTGAATCCCACCACTGTTACACTGGTCTTCTTATAATCAAGGCAAAACACAGTTCAGAAAAATCAAGACTTAAAACAAGAGACAGAAATGCTTTGTCCTCAGAAATTATTCCACTGTGGTACTATTTCCATTCTATTATTTTCTAAACATTTTCCATTCCCAAACAGGAATCCTTGCTTGCCAAACAAAGGAAAGACATTTCAACGGTGTGATTTTTCCGTCCCAGCCCCCAAAAACCACAACTTATATAATACACATGTGGTTGTTTGAGCTTGCTGAAATTTCTTCTTTGGTGTCTACACAACGCCTTACAATGTAAAGAATGTTGATATTTACACTGTGGGGATCAAGCCAGTTTCAAAACATTTACAAGCATTTTTGATAAAAAACTATTTTGTGCTGAGCCACTGGGAGCACGTAACAGACCACAATAAGTATGCTTTATTGATTTTCTTTCCATAATGCATTATTCCAGTTCAATGTCATGTTTTTTCTCCTGAAAAACCAATTAAGATATATTTATATAGCAAGGCCCTGGACTTAAAAAGCTCCATTCATCCATCTTATCTATCTCTACCATCATCTATTTATTAATCTATATCTATCATCTATTTATCTGTTAATCTATATCATCTATTTATCAATTATCTATCAATCTATCTCTATATCTTATCTATCTCTAATCTATTTATCTTTTCTTATCTAACCTATCTAATCTTTCTCCCTCTCCCTTATCCACCATATCTATTTCCATCCATCCAGAGTACATATACACATATACAAATATACCCAATAGATATAAGGAAGAGGTATTGCAGGTTCCTAGATTATGGTACGATCTGCACAACAGACTACCTATACAGGCTGTGAGTTTTCCAGTTCTGATTTTTTTAAAGAATGGAGCTAGATAATTTTCCTTCATCACTCCAGAAAGTTGGATTAGATCAGAGTTTTTAAAACCTGGCAACTTAAAGAACTTCAACTCCCAGAATTCCCCAGCCAGATGAGGGATTCTGGGAGTCCACCCATCTTAAAGCATCCAAGTTGGAAAGCCGCTGCACTAAATCATGTTCCCTTCCCACTGTATAATTTCAATGACACACTTTGTTGTTTGAAAAGAAGACACAGATGCTCCATGCAGTGTGTTTTTTTCTCCAGGATGCAGCCGCGTCCAACGGTGAAGCAACAGGACGACGAAAACATTGGGAAAAACAGCTGCATTTCCCCCCTAGTCTTTGCTCTTAACTCAGACAACCGATTGAATCTCATGAAATCTTAAAGCGTGCCTTTGCACACAAAAGCTAGTATAATTCTTGCTCTACGGATCCACCGGGCCAGGAAAGAGATATCGGTAGCCCACCACTTACCACCACAACTGAGCCTGACGTTGCTGCTAAGTAAGACAGATGTTGGGTGAAATTTACCCCATTTTACCACTTTTCTTGTTTTCTAGTCCAACCTCCTGCTCAGACAGGTAACCCTATACCATTTCAGACAAATGGTTGTTCAATCTCTTCTTAAAAACCTCCAGTGTTGGAGCACCCACACTTTCTGGTGGCAAGTAGTTCCATTGGTTAATTGTCCTCCTCACTGTCAGGAAATTTCTCCTTAATTTCTTCCAGGTTGCTTCTCTCGATTAGTTTCCATTAGTTTCTTCTTGTCCAGCCTTCAGGTGCTTTGAAGAAGAGGTTCTTTGTGGCAGCCCCTCAAATATTGGAACCCTGCAATCATGTCACCCCTTAGTCTATCTTTTGGTCAAGCAAGACAGACCCAATTCCAGCAAACATTCTTTATAGATATATTTTTAACTTCTAGCCCCCTAATTATCTTTGTTGCTCTTCTCTTGCACTCTTTCCAGAGTCTCAAGATCCCTTTTTCATATTTTGGCCACCAAAACTGGATGCAGCATTCCAAGTGTGGCCTTAACAAGGCCTTATAAAGCGGCATTAACACCTCATGTGATCTTGAGTCTATCAAAATTCTAGCTTGTAAATGTGGGGCAAGGACCCTCAACCAGATCTCCCAAGCCCCCTTTTTGCTGCTTCTGGGCTCTCCTGGGGATTCATGCTGGGGAGAGCTGGAAGCCAAGGAAAACATCCATTTGAAGGCTGATACCATCCTCAGATGCTCCAAAGCGGTCTGTTACCATGGCAACGGGGACAGAGTTCCAGAAAAGCACTAAAATCGCCAGAGATGTTTTGCATCCTTCCAGCCGTCATTATTTCACATGAGTTCTTCTTCTATGCATGAATTCGCACAGGAGCAAATTCCACGGGCGTTTTTTTATTCCTAGCCACAGGGTGCAAAGAAAACGTATTCTGTACCTACCAAGTGCAGAATATCGAAAATAAAAGTGTAAAGTAGGATTTTTTTATTGGCCAAGTGTGATCGGACCTACAAGGAATTTGTTTCCGGTGCATAACCTCACAGGGTACATACATAAAAAGAGCAAAGACATAGGCCATAAATCACAGCTACAATCGTTAATCGTAAGTTACAAACAACGGATCAATAAATAAGGAGAAGATAGTAGGAGCAACGAGAAAAAAAAGAGAGAAATGAGACAATGCTGTGGGAATTAAGTGTTTAGCAGAGTTGACAGCATGGGGGAAAATATTTATGCCTGATTATTTTAGCAGGGAGAAATTGAAGTAGATTATGTCCAGGATGTGAGAGGTCTCTAAATATTTTTTTTCAGCCCCCTTTCTGGTTTGTGCAGTACAGGTAGTCCTTGAATTACAATGGTTCAATTAGTGACCGTTCAAAGTTACTTAAAAACTGAAAAAAGTGACTTATGACCATTTTTCACACAACTTGTCAACTCATAAGACATTCCGATGCCTGTTTTAGTAGTTGCCATTAAAAAAAAGCAGGGGGGAGGAAGGAAAACTGGAAGAGCAGTGCAGTAGTAGTTTGGAAGCAGAAGTACATTCCAACTCTTTATCTTTGAAAGATTGAAACTAAACTACCAGAGATTTTGCCCGCGAATATATTTAATTGGAGGACGTGAATGATGACACCTAGCCCTTGAAGGTGCTCAATTGGAGAATCTGGTTTATGAGACACCCAGGGGGGAGGGAGGGGGGAAACAGGATCAGAAGGGACTGGAAATTATGTATGCCAGAATTGGCTGCATATGAATCGCCTCGAATGAATCCTTTGAAGTTTTTTGAAGTTTGGCTCGAGAATCATGATTTAAGGGCAGCCTGTCAAGCCTGAAATTCTTCCCTCCATGACTACCACAGAGAAAGTAAGAAAAAATATATATATTAAGACTAACTAAAATGGCTACACTTATGTCAATTTCGGGCTTGACAATTAGGGCAATTGCTGGAATCCTGACACAACCGTTGCAGCATCCCCTCAGTCATGTGCTTAAAATTTGGACGCTTGGCAACTGGTTCATATTTATGATGGGTGTAGCGTCCCCCAGGAGTCACATGGTCCCCTTTTGTGACCGTCTGATGAGCAAAGTCAACGGGGAAGCCAGTTTCACTTAACAACCATGTGACTAACTTAACAGCTGCAGTGAATCACTGAAAAGCTGTGGCAAGCAAAGGTTGTAAAATTGAGCAAAACTCACTTAACAAATGTTTCACTTAGCAACAGAAATTGTCGGGCTCTATTGTGGTCGCAACTTGAGGACTACCTGTAACACAGATCCTCAATGGAAGGCAAGGCCAGTTGCGACAAGCGTGAAGCAGACATTTAATCCAATGGATTATGGTGCAAGAAAACCCCAGTGCTTTTATTTTACTTTTCTGTTTTATCCGTCTTCAAAATGAAACCTCATCACCAGCCAGGGTTAAAAAAACAAAATGTACCTAGGAACCACTTTCCGTAACATCAATATTTCATCCTGGCTAATAGCTCAAGTCAACGGCCTTGGCTTCTCATTTCACAACCAGAAACAATGAAGTTTTGCAGAATGGAAGCCCAGGAAGGTGTGGGTTTTTTTAAGCGAAAATCTTGCACCTCCAGAGTTGGGAAGGTGAAATGTGGCAATTTTAGCTCTTTATCGGGTGTCTGATTTCAAAGAAGCTCTTCCCGACACTACTTCTGTCTGTTGGTTGCAATGGCACTTGTTCTAACTAGAAGTTGGTGATAAAAATCTCTTCTCGGGGTTGCATAATCTCTATCAGACAACTCAACCAACAACAACCAGTTCCAACATTCAAAATGTAGGCCACGCCCAAAATATTTCCTTCCATCCATCCATTGATCAACTAAATTAGTCACTAACTTCATTAGTTGACTCAACCTTCTCGCATTGTAAGGAAAATGTTCCTACTTCTGGCCATTTACTCTGCATTTATGAACCAAGGTCACTCAAGATACGAATGACTAAGTTCAAATGATTTTCTTTTGGCCAGGCTATACAAAGATTCTGTTCAGAAGTGCCTAATGCCAGGAAACGTGGAAGGAAAAAGAAGATGACCAGTGTTAAATGGATGGACTTGATAACAGAATAGAAGAATTAGAAGGGACCTTGAAGATCTTCTAGTCCACAACTGGCTGCTCAAGTAGGAGGCACTATTTTAGATAAATGGTTGTCTTCTTGAAACCTTCTTGAAACTTACTTCTGCAAGTCAGATGTTCCACTGATTAAATTATTCTAACACAATGACAGCAATGATGATGGTGCATCATGAAGTCATCTGAAGAGATAGTTCCTCCTGCAGAAAATGGATCTCTGGAGTTGTTAATAGTCACCCTTGGGTTAATAGCCCATATCCATAAAAAAAAAAATATCAGGAATGGTATGTTGGCCTAGAGGGCCAACCTCTCACCTCACAATCAGGAGGCTGTGAGTTTGAACCCAGGTAGAAGCAGATATTTTTCTCTCTGGGCACATTGAGAATATATCTGCTAAATATAATTCTGCATTGGTGACATGAAGGGCATCCTGGCCAGTAAACACAGACTCCATCTCGCAAGGGATTATGGGGTCATTAAAAGGAGGTGGTTCCATCAAAAACAAGCTCCTTGCACTATTTTTTCCTCTTGTGAGCTTAGTAATAATACCAGCTGCCACCATCTTAATTCTCATCTACTTACATTCCCAGCCACACACACACACAAAAAGCAGCTGAATGGACATGCTTTTTGCTTTCCTTGAAAAAGGGGTAATTCAACAAATCATTCATTTTGATGCAGGAAGAAAAACCACTCATGGCAACTCATTTGTTGACCAACTAACTGGGTCTTAGTTATTTTAGAAAATAGCATTTTTTAAGCCTATCAACACTCTGCCTGAAGAAACATCTCTTGGTGACTCTCTTTTCTCTGTATTGTGTGTTTTAGATTGAAGCAAGGACTGTTATTCTTTTAATCTTTCTTTCAGACGACCCTGAGTATCTTGAGTTCAAAAGCCCAGCAGAAATGTTCCTTTTTTATTATTGTTGTAAGTTATTCAAGGCCCCTACAGCAATTCTTCCTATCTATTCAAGGAAGGCTGGGTCATGCATTCTTGGAAAAGCCAAGGACTTTTGGCCAAGAAAATTGGGACTTTAAGCAACATCCCTCCTTTTAAGTGGTGTCTTAGAATAGAATAACGGTGTTGGAAGGGATCATGGAGGTCTTCTAGTCCAACCCCCTGCCTAGGCAGGAAACCCTACAACACTTCAAACGAATGGTTATCCAACATCTTTTTTAAAAAAACTTCCAGTGTTGGAGCATTCACACCTTCTGGAGGCAAGCAGTTCCACTGATTAATTGTTCTGTCAGGAAATTTCTCTTTAGTTCGAAATTGCTTCTCTCCTGGATGAGTTTACACCTATTGCTTCTTGTCCTGCCCTCAGGTCCTTTGGAAAATAGCTTGACTCCCTCTTCTTTGGGGCAGCCCCTGAGATATTGGAACACTGCTATCATGTCTCCCCTAGTCCTTCTTTTTATTAGATTAGACATACCCAGTTCCTGCAACGGTTCTTCATATGTTTTAGTCTTCAGTCCCCTAATCATCCTTGTTGCTCTTCTCTGCCCTCTTTCCAGAGTCTCCACATCTTTTTTACACCGTGGCAACCAAAACTGAATGCAGTTTTGCATTCAGAAGGACAAGATTTCTGCTCCTATCAGCATCATGGATGGTCAAGAATAACAAAATAGAAAACTAAGGAGAACACAAAAGGGCCTGTGAATGAACAGACAGCAGGAGAAGAACTGGATGGGGGAAGCAAAGGGGATTTGGGAGCAGTGGGATCCCAACCCAGAGGGCATAATTCTTCTAAATAGGGCACAGGAGGCTTTTAAAATCACTTCTACAGAATTAAAATGGCTCTCCTTCTTTTCAGTTTTCAGGAAAACCAAGAGCTGGGAAAGAGGCCAAATTTTGAGAAAATTCTTTTTTCCACCCCACCCCTTCTTAAAAAAAAAAGAAAACCAAAACACTGAAATGGAAGCACGCATGGCACGCTTAAGTTAGCATTTTTTTTCAAAAAACCTGCTCAAAAAACATACCCTTTTACCCTCTTTTCCACAAGGATTTTTTCCCCTCTCTGGGCTGTTTCTGTCCAATTTGGGCAGTTTTTATTTTTATTTTTAAGGAAGTCAATCTTTGGAAATCTAGGTCTCTCTTAAGAGATTTAATTGTTTGTGGCTTGTTTTGGCTAACGGAAAGTTTTGGAAGGGCCTTTCTACACTTCTTTGAAAGTCCCAACTTCCGTGAAAGGAAGAAGGCAGCTCTGCATTCTTGTATACACACACAGGCGCACAAACCGAGCCAAAAAGCACAATCCACTCAACATACCATAGATGTTGCCAGCCAAGCCTGTGGATGCAGTGAGTCAGAATAAAGACCGCTCCCTATCAGTTTTACATTATGGAGCAGAGAGAGAGAAGAAACAAACCTGGAGTTGTTCCTTAAACCTCTGTGCTATTTTCATTTGCTATTTTCAGCATTCAGCAATCAGTAAGACTTTTTAACTGAGCTTGCAAGCAAAGTAGGAAACTAACAGAAGGACAGAATCAAGATCACATGAAGTGTTAATACCACTTTATAATAACACCTTTGGTAAGACCATATTTGATCACATTATTTAAAAACTGAGCTCTGGAAAGAATGCAGAGAAGAGCAAACCAAGATGATTAAGTGCTGGAGGCTAGAATATACAAATAACAGTTGCAGGAATTGGGTCTGTCCAGTTTAATGAAAAGATGAAAGGGGGTGACTGAGAGCACACTTCCAATATTTGAGGGCTGCCCCAAAGAAGAGGGGGTCAAACTATTCTCCAAAACACAGAGGCAGCACAAAAACAATGATGGGAATTAATGAAGGAGAGAGAACCTGGAACTTAAGGAGAAATTTATGACAGTGGGAACATTAACCAGTGGAACAACTTTCCTCAGACAGTTGTGAATGCTCCAACACTGGAAGTTTTTAAGAAGAGATTGGACAACCACATTGGCTTACAATAAGTCTCTGTTTGATAGAAGACCTCCAAAATCCCCTTCCAACTCTGTTATTACTGTAATCCTTGCAATGATAACTGGGCTTTATGGTGTCCCTGCTCCATGGGGAGCTCAATCCTGCAAATTCTAGATCCAAGGAAAGTTTTCTACAAGGCAAACCAGAGCTTTCTGGCCAATTCCTAGGGTGGACCTTAGCAATGGCCAGGACAGAAAGATCCACGCCCCTGTGGATCACAATCAGGAGGCTGTTGAGTTTGATTCTAGGTAGAGGCTTAATATTTGGAATAGACTCTCTGCTTTGAGCAGGGGAGGTTAGACCTAGATGACCTCCAAGATCCTTCTAACTCTGTTATAACTCTGTTATTCCATGATGGGGATGGAGGAGAAACATGCAAATTCTTTCCTTTGTTTGTGAGCCATCTGTGGTCAAGCGGAAAGGATCACACATGAAAAGTCTTTGGTTTCCCAAGAAGGTTGAGCTGACGGGACCGCAGAGCTCCCCAAAGACCAAGAGGCATTCCTGTTTCTGATCTTGAAGGTGAACAACATCCAAGCTCTTGTCACTCACAATCATTGGCATTTTTATTCTCCTTGCAAGAAAAAAATGTCTCAAATTACAATCAGATAAGGCGCTGGGCTCCTTAAAATGATGTTGCAAGGCTAACTCAGTCTACAGATCAATGGTTTTCCATTGGTGGTAAATTTTAAGTCACAGGGACTTCAATTCCCAGAATTCCATTGCAATTTGAAGTGGAAAATACCAATCTAGATAAAATGTAATTCAAACAAAGCTTTGAAATAAGGTTTTTAGGAAGTTGAAACAAGACAACTAATTACACAGCCCAAACATTTGAGCTGGGGAGGACGATGGGAGTGAGGTTCTCCTGATCAGTATTAATTTTCTATTTTTTCCCATCAGTTCGAGCCATCTGGCGGTCAAGACAGTGGACACTGCACACTATAATTATTTGGAGGGTCCCAGATTAAAGAGGACCAAGCTGACTTCCAAACTACAGGTAGTCCTTGATTTAGAACTGTTCTTTTAATGGTTGATTTAATAATAATGTTTGAAGATACAACAGCAGTACAAAAAAAAAATGATGTATGACAGTTTTTCACACTTACGACCATTCGGCATCCCCACAGTCATCTGATTCAAAAGTCAAATGGTTCAGAAATCACACGATCCCCTTTACGACCTCCAAATTCATTTAACAACCACGCCACCAGCTGAACAACTGCAGTGATTCACTTAACAACGGTGGCCGGGGAGATGATTAAACTGGGCCAAAAATTCACCGAACTGTTTTTCTCGCTTAAAGCTGCAGAAAGTTTGGGCTCCCTGGCGGCCGTAAACCTGTTGCAAAAGGATTGCAACCCGACTGGCAAGTTGAAATGAGACAAGTGATGAAGAAACATGTGGGAAAACCGGTTCAAGTCTTTCCACATATTCCTTAAGCGGGAACAGACACTTATCCCAATGCAAGAATAAGCCATTCTTTTTAAAAAATAAATAAAATAAATGCCACAAGGCCCACATCAAAGGCAGATGGGAGAAACAGAATCCCCCTGGAGGAAATAATAATAATAATAGTAATAATAAGCTACCTGAACAGTTCCTAGATTCGTTAGGACTCTTGAGCTACCAACCAGCCGCAAAGGCTGTGAATCTCACTAAAGATTTAATCATCATCATCATCATAATCGTGTGTTATCCCAATTGTAATTGGAGTCCTTGGAGCAATACCTAAAAGGCTACCTTGCTATTTGGAAATTCTGAATTTATGACTTTACCCTGATTCCACAAAAAAACCACCCTACTGAGAACAGCTTATATCCTCTGACGCTACCTGAACAGTTCCTAGGTCCCTGGTTAGGACTCAAGCTGTTGAGCTTCCAACCAGCCCCAAAAGCTGTGAATCTCACTAAAGATTAAATTATAATAATAATTGCACCGCCTCCTCTCTTTTGGGATCCTTGAAATGAGGATAGGGAGTGGATTAGCATCAGAATCTCAGCCAGGACATAGATATACTGTTGTTGGATGGTTTGCTTTGCACCCTTTGCTTGGCTTTTCTTCAAGTAGTACAAGATGGCTGAGTTTGCACAACAACCTGCCTTCTTCCCCCCCTCCCCAACTCACACACACACAACCCCAAACGAGGATTAGGCGATTTGTGGATCAGCGCATGTGTGTGCATGATCTTGCAAACCTCAGCAACGAAGCGGAAAGCTTGGCGATGGTCCTATAAAAGCACCCAGACGTTGCAATTAAAGAAAGGAAGGGGGGGCCAGGCATAATAAAAATAAAATAAAAATAATATAAAATAATAATACACACTCCTCCCCTCCTTCCCCACCTTTCCCAAAGCTGATGAATTGCATCCAGCACCCGAGAGGACATACGGGGCCCTCCAGATGTTTTGGGTCCCCCAAAGCCCATCATCCCCAACCCACAGGCTGGGTTTCCCTCTGCTTGTCACTGGCTGGGGATTAGGGGAAGGGTGGTTGAGCGCCCTTTGCAAACTAGCGGGGGGCATCTTTCCTCCCGCCCCACCCACCCCCATGGGAAGAGGGGGGGCCGTGCATTTCCCCCCCACCCCTAAAAAAATGAAAAAGCCCCCGGGGAAGGGTGCAGATATGCGGAAGAGGCATCTGGACAGCCGAAGATCAGTCGCGAGGTGAGCCGAGGACTGGCAGGGGGAGGTGCCGGCATAAACCAGGCAGCGTAGCTCTGAGTCTGGATGAGGCTCCCCAGATGCTGAACAACCGCGGTCCAGCCGCTGTCGCGCAATGGAATGACACGGAGGCCGCTGCGTTGCTTAGCAGGCCGCGCCTCCCTGCTCCGCCCCTCCGCCCGCCCAATGGCGTAGCAAAGCCAGAGCGCGGAGCCGCCACCACACAGCGGTGGAGAAAGACGCGCGGGCAGCCTTGTCCAAGAGGAAAGGTGAGGGGTGCGGGGGAAGAAGAGGAGGGAGTGGGAGTGGGGGGGGGGGCGCTCTTGCCGGAAGAGGAAGCCGGCCGAACTACAACTCCCGAGAGAGAACGCGGAGACGCATTTTTCCCGGGCTTGCTCTTGGCGCAAGGCATTTCGGGAGATGGAGTCCAGGACCCTCGCAGGCCCGCGAGGGAAGAAGAGGCGGTGTGATGATGCTGGAAGGCCTTTTAAGGATGCTTTTCCCAATGTGAAAGGGGGACGGTGGGAGCGGTGGAGGGAGGAGGAGGAGGAGGGGGGGTAGCACACCCCCTCCCGTCATTCAATTGGTTCATCAGTGGAACGACTTGCCTCCAGAGGTTGTGAATGCTCCAGCACTGGAAGTTTTCAAGAAGAGATTCGTCTGAAGTGGGTGGAGGCAGGGGGTTGGACTGGAAGATCTCCAAGGTCCCTTCCAACTCATTCTATTCTATTCTATTCCAATTCTATTCCTTATTCTATTCTAATTCTATTCTACTCTCATTCTATTCTTATTTTATTAGTCTATTCTAATCTCATTCTATTCTCATTCTATTCTAATTCCATTTTCATTCTAATCTAATTCTATTCTAATTATTCTCTCTATTCTCATTCTATTCTAGTCTGATTCTATTCTACTCTTATTCTAATTCTACTTCATTCTATTCTAATTCTATTCCTTATTCTGTTCTATTCCCTATTCTAATTCTATTCCACTCTCATTCTATTCTATTCTTATTTTATTATTATTCTATTCTAATCTAATTCTATTCTCATTCTATTCTATTCTTATTTTATTTGTATTCTATTCTAATCTCATTCCATTATATTATTCTATTCTAATCTAATTCTATTCTATTCTCATTCTAATCTAATTCTATTCTAATTATTCTACTCTCTATTCTCATTCTATTTTCATTCTATTCTAGTTCTATTCTAATTATTCTACTCTCTATTCTCATTCTATTCTAATCTAATTCTATTCTACTCTTATTCTATTCTATTTTAATCATTCTATTCTCATTCTATTCTCCATTCATTCCTATTCCTATTTCTGTTTTATTTCTGCTCTATTATTCTATTCTATTCCCAGCCATGTGGCCTGGAATAACAGGTTTTGGAATGGGACACTTCTGGAGGATGTCAGTTGAATAGAGTAGAGTAGAATAGAATAGAATGGAATAGAATAGGATTCAGAATTAGAATTGAGCTGGAGGGGACCTTAGAGATCTTCTAGTCCTGTTCAAGCAGGAGACCCTATACCATCTCAGACAAGGGACTGTCCAGTCTCTTCTCAAAAACCTCCAGTGATGGAGCGCCCATGATTTCTGGTGACAAGAAGTTCCCCTGGTTAATTCTTCTCCCTGTTTGGAAGTTGCTCCTTCATTCCAAGTTGCTCCTCTCTCTGATTAGTTTCCAACCATTGTTTCTTGTCCTGCCTTTGGGTGCTTGGAGATTGGAGCAAAGAGAAATGCAAGCAGAGAAAATTAACATTGTGCAGTAACCCAGCTCTCTGGGTAAAGCTTTAATTAATACAACCACAATGGAGCCCAAAATTTCTGTTGCTAAGCGAGACAGTTGTTAAATGAGCATTGCCCCATTTTATGACCTTTCTTGCCACAAGTGTTAAGTGAATCACGGCAGTTATTAGGTTAAATGAATCTGTAAGTATGAAAAATGGGTTATCAGCCACTTCTTCAGTGCTGATACTGAGTACAATTAAATCCCTTATATTTGAACTTACATTTCTTTTGCAAATGTAACTGATGATAATCACAAAGCTGAAATTCAGGAAAGGAAACATATGCAAATAGGGTGTTGTTGTTTTTTCCTGATCCATAGCAAACAAAAGATTTTTGCTTCGGAAAATGTAGGATATCCCAGCTGTAAAAGTTGGAAGCTGACTGCCCTTTTCCTGCTTCTTGCCTGTCATAGTGCAGGAACTGGTTATAAGGAACTGGTTTGGCATGTTTCAAAGGTGCTCTTAAAAAATCATTTTTAGACTTTGTTGCAGAGTGCTGGGTAAAAGCAACCCAGTTTTCTTCAATCTTTCCCTAAGCCATTCAGAAATGCAGTGCATTCCTCTGGATATTTGAAGAGAATTTCAATAGCCATTTTCTGGCTGGGTTTTCCTCAGAGGTTTCACCCACTTTCTTTTGGTGGAGGGGTTCATGCATTTATGCAAACATAGCCCTTTGCTTAGTTTTCGGTTTATGCAGGGGTGAAATAGAAATAGGATATGGGACAGAAAATGGATTTAATCTATATAGTATATATTTAATATTTACATGTATTGACTGCAGCGAGAATTGTATTTGCACAATATTGGAAAAATGAGAACACCCCATCAGATGAAAATATAATGTGGAAAATATTGCATTGTGCAAGAAATATTGGGTTGACATTGAAAATAAAAGATAAAGGAGATACGGAATTATTTATTATTTAACGTAGAATAGGTTTTATCAATGGTTTGAGATAAGAGGTAGAAATTAGATGAAGAAAGAGCATTGTTATGTATAAATTAAACATGAATGTTGTTTATAACTGTAAGTATGCTAATATAATCAGTAGGATTACAAATAAGCTAACATAATTATAAATATGGTTAGAATCATTCTGTGGTATTCAGTATATATGTTACTATTTCTTTTTCTTTTGTTAAATGATATACCCGGACAATACACTGTATTCAAAACGCTTATATATAAATTTTAAAAAAACTTGATTTAAAAGAAAATGGATTTAGCCTAGCAGAGATATTTTTTCTTCTGTTCAAATCCCTGCAGTTTTTTTGGCAAGGTTTTTCAGAAGTGGTTTGCCATTGTCTCCTTCCTAGGGCTAGAGAGAATATGGCCCCTGGCCACCCAACTGGCTTTGTGTCCAAGGTGGGATTAGAACTCATGGTCTCTTGATTTCTAGACTGGACCCTTTACCACTGTGCTAAGCTGACTTTCTACAACAAGGTTACCAGTAGTCCTCAACTTATGACTGATGATTGCACCTGGAATTTCAAGGAAGGAAGGAAGGAAGGAAGGAAGGAAGGGAGGGAGGGATAGCAATAGTACTTACATTTATATTCACAGTGCTTTACAGCCCTAACTGATGCACAATTTGCATATTTAGTGTATTTTATTCAGTTAATAGTATAAAGGTTTTTTCTTATCTTGTAAATACAAATTTGCAATCTGTTCTACATTGTCCTCTGTATTATTTGAATTATTATGCTTTCTTATAACAAACAAAACCCTAACATGTGTCATTTGGTGCATAAAAAGAAAAGACTTTGAATCAAGTTCGACTCTCAGTCATTTCACAAATGCTGTATCCTGGTATGATTTATATTGATTGCTTATTTAGTGCCTATCACCATCACTAAGTGTTGTATCTAATGTTTTATGATAAATGTATTTCACAATGACTGTGATAATGATCTATCCCTATTGTTGTATATACACTGAGAGCTTATACACCAGAGACAAATTCCTTGTGTGTCTAATCACACTTGGCCAATAAAGTATTGTATTCCATAAAGTATTCTATTACAGAGTCAGCATATTTGCCCCTCCTCAACAATCTGGGTCCTCATTTTACCCACCTCGGAAGGATAGAAGGCTGAGTCAACCTTGAGCCTGGTGAGATTCGAACTGCCAAATTGCAGGCAGATGGCAGCAAGATGCTGCAACCATCATAAATACATGTGGGTGGCTAAGCGCCTGAAATTTGGTATCATCTGAGCATAAGGATGCTGCAATGTTTGTTATGCAAAGACCAGGTATAAGTCACTTTTTTTTCAGTAAATGAAAGCTTGTTAAGTCAAGCACCAGGTATGGATTGTGTATGAAAAACATACAACCATGTTTGGCTGGTTTAGAGCTAAGTTTAACGTTTTCTGATACAGAATTTTTCATGCATTTTTAAAAAAGCCTGCTGATGAGATCCGGACTCCTTACAAAGACAACAACAGACATCATATAAAAATGATTTGCCACACTCTGCTTTCAAGAAATTTTTCTATTTCTATGACGAGCCTACACAACCACCCCCCCAAGACTTTTCCAAGGTCAACCAAAGTCGAATAGGTATGGAGTTTTTTTACAATATTCTTATTATTTATTTACTACATGGGCTATTAGGCATCCACCCATCTGACCTCAGTAAAGTCTGGAATGGCTAACCCAATAAAACATCCATGCAATAACAGGATGTAATTTAAAAAAAACATGCATTTAAGATTCAGAAGAAGAAAATGGCATCAGAGAATAGACTAGCCAAGAACAAATTCAAACCAATGACATTATTATGTTATTATTATTATTTTTAAGAGGCATGTCTACTTTTTCTTTCAAAACAATAAATGTTTGTGATGACTTGCCATCCAGTAAATGGGAAGTGCATGATTTACAATTAAAATATACTCATCCCTAAAAGTCATCTTTAGAATAATGCATTACTGGGCATTAAAATAGCATCAATCTTTAAAAAAAAAAACATCGATGTCATCTTTTTCCTAAACTCCTGGGCAGCTCATAAGTCACGTTCAATTCTCTGTAACAACAAAACTACATTGGTATATTTAGTCACTTCCATATTTATTTAAATTAAATCAGCTTTGGTGTGTGTGTGTGTGTGTGTATACGTGATTTAATTTAAATATATATACACATATATGTATATACATATAATATATATGTTTTCTGAGGTTTTCGCGAGTATTTGTATGTGGATCTCTGGTTATTCGGGTTTTCTCCCGCGTAAAATTGGAAAGTACCTAGAAACGTTTTGTATGAAGTTCATTTCAAGCCGAAGATGATGAATGAGACTTCTCGAAAGTTGCTAGGGTACTCAATTTTAGCGGGGAGATAACCCGAATAACCAGAGATCCCAATATGAGTATATTATATATACAAGCTGAATTTTATATATATTACACTCCATATACATTACATACATTACATAGCATGTGTTATCACTGATGTTTGTTAAATAACCTTCTATTTAAGATATGTACTCACACCACACAAGCTGATTTTAATTTTAAACTACAGAGCCGCACACACACACTACATGTTTTAAAAAAATAAATTTTACTAGCTCAGACAGCCTATCTCCGCCTGTCTCTCGCCACGCGCCTGGCGCCCAAGGCGCCACCCGACACGCCCTTCGGGCACGTTGCTCACCGCCCCTTGCTCGCAAATGCGGTCGTCATCAGGTTGGTTTCAGTCGGTGCTCGTCGTTGAAGCGGGGGTCGTTTGAGGAGGTAGTACTTTGTCGACGGTTCGATTTTTTTTTTTTTTTTTAATTATATCTTATTCAATATCTGATAATCACTCACCACTCGTCGGCGGAAAATTGGCCTGATCCGGCTGCCAGTCCCGTTTATTTTCTCTTGGAGGCGGGGGTGGCTCCTCCGAGGCGGGAGGACGAGACTGAAGGGGGCAGTTCCCCAAATTTGCGGCTGGTAATAGGAGGAGCGGGGGGGGAGGGGAGTGGGCAGTGGAGAGAACGGCGGCGACTGCGCGGGTGCAGGGGGGGAGTGCGCGTTATAACGGAGTAAGAGCCCCGTAAGGTGGCTCTTGTAAGTCACGAGAATGAACACGGGGGAAAGGAGAGAAAAAAAATGCTTCATTTCTGGGGGACTCTCGCATTTAAATATTGTGTGTTGTGTATTAGTATTATATTATATATGTAATTTATAATATATATATATATATATATATATATATATTATATATATTATATATATATATATATCACAGCACACACAAAATATTATATGTGTATGTGGAGTGTGCTCACAACTTATACAAGCTGGGGGTTAGGGGGGGGTCTGCTGATTTGTCCAATAAGTCGTGTGCCATTTTGCATATTATTTTATACCCGGGACTCGGGTATTTATTGGCTTTCTCTCCCCCACCTCCCCATTAAGCGTTAGTATTGGATGTAGGAGTATACGCGCACCCTTAGCCCATTTAATGCAAATAATTAATTTAGAATACAATGGCAGGGGTCTGAAACTACAACATGTACATCGGGCAATATTTATAGCGATTATTTGGTTCTCACCTCTTTAAACAAGTAATAAATGGTGGGAGGGCTCAGAGACCTTTTTCCTTTTAGCAAATGCGCAGGATAAATATATTAACTAAAAAAAATTAGGTTATTGTCTGCGGAAATGTGTGTGTGTCCTCTTCTCTGCATTGCAGTCCTTAATGCACCGCAGATGGTCTTGCAGGATTCAAAAGACCTATCAAGCCAATGACGTTGTAAATGTTGCTAGTATCCATCAGTGGTCCTCAACGCTTTATGTCACAGGGAACCAGTTTCACGCAGAGAAACACTTTTTCTCAAGGACAGCAAAATCAAATTTTTCTCCAATAGCACAGGGCTTCTTACTGATATCCTTTACTACAAAACATATTTTAAATAGGTATATTTAATCACTGATTATCATTCTTGTTGCCCAGTATAAAATGATCACGGACATACTGGTCCGGGGCCCGGTGGGTTTGGGACGCCCTCACCTCCTAGATTAGCATGAGCTGATGCAATGATGGATGATGGATAGAAGTATGATGATAGATATTGAATCAATGTATTCTACACCACGAATGTGTGTGTGTATATATATAATATATGACATATGGATATATATGATAATATATGCGAATAACATGCACATACAAATGTAATGCCGCGCACAACACAACACACACTAACACACACACACACATCACACACACACAACCCCCCAATAAAATAAGGGCTTGGGAAGATGAACCTTGCTCCAGTCTTTCTCTCAAGGAAAGTGAAGGGGGGCTGGGGGCAGTTTTGCGCCTGCCCTTGGCTCCATTATGTGCTCCCTGCCCTGGAGGATAAAGTCAAACTGGCTGTTGATGTAATGGCTGATTACAGCTGTTTTCTCCAACCTGGCATCCTCCCCCATCCCTGGGGAGGGAGAGGGGTCTGCCACTCCCCTCAGCTGGAAGCAGGGAAGATCCTTAAGTTATATACCCAAATGAGATTCAAAGGACAGTTGGATGCAGACCAAAGCTTTTCTCTCTCTTTTTCCTTTTTTTCCCCTTTGCAATGCAGTTTGCAAGGTTGGGAAGCATCTAAACCAGGTGGAAGGCATTCCCCCCCTCCCAAAGGGAATTTAAAAATTAGCTTCACCCCTGATAGCTTGGGGGGGGGGGG
>BHFT01015126.1:42996-81410 GCA_004320025.1 Laticauda laticaudata | reverse complement strand
GGGGGGGGGGGTGGCAGCTCCTTTATGGAAAGGAAAGGTGGTTTTTTTTTTAATAGGACTGAATTCGAAATGCAGATATTCTGGGCTTTGAAACCTTTCCTCAATTTTTACTGTTGTTCCCTTCCCCCCCCCAAAAAAATGAAAGATTGTGGGAAAATAATAACCATATAGCAAGAAGAAAAGGTAGCAGTTGGTGGGATTGGAAGGGGGGAGATCACTCAATATAAGCAAGGTTTATTTATTTTTTGCTGCAGCCCTTATAATAGCGACATTAATTCCAAATCAAGATAATGCATTTAATATGACTAGAGTTTTCAGTGCAACCCCCCTAAATTGCCCAGTCTTGACATGTTGAACATTTTTAATGGGAGATTTCTGAGAGATTCTTTTATACGCAGGACTGGTAGCCTCTTTGTGAGAAATATTTCTTTATTTTATCCTTTTGACAGCTGCCACGAAAGTCCAAACCAACCAAGGTGTACCTGGTGCATTTGAAGACCCCTCCCCAAAGATTTTTTTTTTGGGGGGNTTTGAAGACCCCTCCCCAAAGATTTTTTTTTGGGGGGGGGGTGGAGGATTGGGAATCATGGAGGCTCTGAGACCTAGGAAGAGGCCTCCAATGGAGCTGGGGGGGGGAGGGGAAGGGCGTGGCAGTTCCCAGGGCTTGGGAGAACATGGGGATTCAGCCTTCGGCTCAGCTACCTGTCATCCTGTCTGTTGGAAAGCCAGAAATTCTTAGGTAATGTTCCCATTGCAGGTTACAAACCCTGGGTGGGAGGGTTCCCTCCCCCCCCCCCNATGTTCCCATTGCAGGTTACAAACCCTGGGTGGGAGGGTTCCCCCCCCCCCCCCCTCAGCTGCTGCAAATTCCCTTCCCCAGTCCTCCATTCCAGGTGCCTTCCAGTCTGGTCTGCCCTAACACTGCAGGGAGGGGGGGGCAGGGCATGGTTTCGAGACTTGCCTTTCTCTACTACCAAGGCGAGGAAGGGATTCGATGATGGGGGGCTGGATTTGGAAGGGAATCCTAAATTTCTTTCACTCGAGGTTGGAGCCCGAACGGGGTTTTTGCACCCCCTTGGTGGGCATGCTCTCCCTCGCTGAGCGTTGGGGTGGGGGGAGGGGGTAATACCAGATGGATCGGAGGTGGGGAATGAAAAATCTCCTCTTGCAATTGTAGGAAGATGCACCCTGATGTTTTGGGTCCGTCGAGGTCCCCAAGGGCCCACTTAGCCAAGCTTCCTCTTGGAAGCATTGCCTGTCACCCTTCCCTCCCTCTCCCTCCCTCCCAAAGGTCCAGGATAATGGAGGGTGTCCTGAATAATAATTCCCAGGCCAAGCAGGTGACCCAGTTGGGTGGAGTGGGGGGAAGAGAAATGGGCATTGGATTTTTTTTCCCCAGGCAAACAATTTTATCTCTGTGTCTGGGTGCTTGCAGCGGGAAAGAAAGCATTCTTTTGTCATTTAAATCTTCCTCCTGCAAAACCCAAAATATTCTCTTTGCTGCTGCTTTTTTTTGGGGGGGGGGGAAGGAAATACATTAAAAAGCTGCTTCTTCTGGAAAGCCTCCCGTGGCTTCTGATCTTCTCTTTTTTTTTTTTAAAAAAAAATGCCTTTTGGAGAAGGCTGAGGGGATCAAGGCAAGACAAAAAGCCCTTTTTGGGGGGGCTTTCTCCCTCCCCGAAGGCTCCCCTCTCCTCCATCGTGTTGGATGGGTTGGGCAGCTTTCTTCTCCAGGGTCTGGTAAGAAAAGCCGCCTCTTCTTCGTCGCAGGAAAAAAAAACCTTGCACTGCAGATGTCGCTCAGGGCGGAGAGAAAGCACGGGGCAAAAATGTTTTGTTTTTTGGGGGGGGGACTACCCTGCTGGCTAATTCCTGAGCAGGATCTGACCCTTTGCAGAAAAAGCATATCGGCCTAATCTGGCACGCTCGGTGATTATTATATTTGGGGAAGGGAGGGTGGGAAATGAAGCCTTTCTTGGAAGGGGGGTCTGGAGCTTGTAATGTATCTCCCACCTGTCCCTGTTATTCTAGCTATGGATGCTGGCTTGGGAAGCAAGCTGGCTATCTCCCACATGGTTTCTCTACAAGGCATCAAGATCGAAAGGGGTTAAATCCCTGGAATAATAGAGCTGGAAGGGACCTTGGAGGTCTTCTAGTCCACCCCCATGCTCAAGCAAGAAATCCCTATAACATTTCAGGCATTCCCCAGTCTCTTCTTTGAAACCTCCAGGGTTTCATGGGGACCTGCTGACCAGAAATGGTTTGCTACAAGGATCCTTGCCAGACAGAAAGGTTGCACTTCTGCGCCACTCAATATAAATAGCCTCTCCGTCTGTCGCTTCATCCTCTTGCCCTGATGAGCAAACCAGGTTACTCATCCCTGGACACACTTTGCACATCCAAGCCAACTGCTCTCTGATTGAATTCCCTTCTCTATCCACCTGCCCACTGCGGGAGTCCATCTCCAGGCACCCGCTACCAAAATCATGTCCTTTTGGTGATGATTAAGTTTCCAAGTCATTAAATTGGAGTGGGGTTGGCCCGTTGTTTGCATTCTCAAAGAAGCCTCGTAGCATTGCTGGTTTTATTGTTTTTGTGTCTTTATTTACTGTAGTTTTGTGCTGTAAGCAGTGCAGTTGGAGGTGGGAGGGCTGCAGTGTTAAATGCAGTAATACAACATAGAATCTCAGTAAAGTAACACTCTGAAATTCTCGAACGCTAACCTGGTTTTCAGAAGGGCCCGGGGTAGAAAAGAAACAAAACCTTTGCCTGGGCCCCAAAAGAGTAATGATGTTGGTACCAGGCAGGTTTTTCGAGGTATGTGTGTGTGCGCCCACATAAATGAAATGACATCACAAAAGATTTTTTTTTTTCCCTGTTTGAAACCATCTCCCTTATTTTAGGCAACCCGGAGAGCAAAGGCCCTGGTTGGTAACCGGGAGAAGACATGCCTTTGCCACAAGACGATTTAAATATGAAATGTAATATCCATGCAATTTTGTATTTATTATATATTGCATTGCCATCGCTTTTGGGTTCGCTGCCATTTCTCGAATTAAGTCCCATTCGCTTGTGACGCCCTGCGTTTTGGTATGCAAAATGCAACGGGCTGGGTTTACGCCCACGGGTCACATTTTAATGCTCAAGTGTGATGCACAGAACCAGGTGTTCCCTCGTCCCTTCTCAGTTGCTAAGACAAACACAGGAGGTTTTTTTCATTTTTTAAATGTCTCGCATTTGCTCCAGGCACACACACCAAGAAGGGAGAAGGGGTTTGTGTGTCTTGGTTGGGGTGAGGCCGATCAGCATTGATGAACAACTGGCCATATGTCTCGACTTCAAACAGTGACATAATTTTAGGAGGTCTTGAAGAGTGTCTCGGAGCATCTGCTCTGCAAAAATACCAGACAAAGCCAGAAATTGGCAGGGGGGCAACGAATGGCTCCAGATTGTGTGTAGAGATCAGGTTTCTAGCCCTTCGGGCTGCCGAATTGAGCATGGAAGCTTGTATCACCAGTGATCTGTGAAACTGTAAGAGCAACAAGATATGCGGAGGGCTTGAATGCTTTTTTTGGTGTGTGTGGGGGCCTCCTTTCCACGACAGGTGGCTTGTTTTGATTTAAATCCACCAGAGAGGAAGGCTAACTTAAGTTTCTTTTGAATCCAACATGTAATTAAAAAATAAATAAAATTGGTGGTGTAACTGATGTAGACTTCACTGCTCACCTTTTGTTGATTTTGCAAAAATTATCGGCAGCCCTGATCCATATAGTTGTTTTCTTAAGCAAGCAGGCTCCTCTTTGGACTTTTCCATTTTCATTTTAAAAAAGAAATGCATAATGGCTTTCACTCATGAAACCCATACAGATTATACTGGTAGTCCTTGACTTACAACCGTTCGTTTAGTGACCAAATTTACAACGGCACTGAAAAAGTGACTTACCATTTTTCACGCTTCGGCCATTGCAACATCCCCATGGTCATGTGTTCAAAATTCAGACACTTGGTAATTGACTCTTATTGATGACAGTTGCAAGGTCCCAGGGTCACATGATCCTCTTTTGTGACCAAAATCAAGCCAGATTCACTTGTGACTAACTTAACTACAGTGCTTCACTTAACTGGTCTGGCAAGAAAAGTGATAAAATGGGCAAAATTAACTTAACAAATCTTTCCCTTAGCAACAGAAAACTTGGGTTCAGTTGAGGATTGCATGCACAGAGTACTAGTACGTTGGATTCATCTGTTTCTGACATGGATTTCCACCACTGTGGTCTCACCTAGAAAACTTAAAATGTCAAACCACTTTAATAGCAACAAAGTCTACTACACTTTTCAAAGAAAGAATTCAAGGTGTCTATTGGTTAAGTATAAATATTCATATTAGAAGGGTGTGCTTTAAACATATTTTAAAAATCCAGCTTGTTAGAAAATGATGGCCAAATTCCAGCTAATGCTATGAATTTGTATCTCTGGAGTGGGGAAAATCTTTCCTTTGGCCTATTGGCCACCAAAATGCAAAATGGGAAATGTTTTGTCCCTCCAACTGTGTGAAGTTAAACCCATCAGGATTGTAATGTAAAGAGGTCTAAAAACCTAGAATTTGTCAATATTTGGGTGGTGTAGGAATTCATCTACTGACAAGTATGTTGGAAAGGGACATCTACAGACAGAATAGCATAGGCT
Source organism: Laticauda laticaudata (assembly GCA_004320025.1). Taxonomy (NCBI): domain Eukaryota; kingdom Metazoa; phylum Chordata; class Lepidosauria; order Squamata; family Elapidae; genus Laticauda; species Laticauda laticaudata. The sequence goes on along the minus strand of BHFT01015126.1, from coordinate 76,724 downwards.
CACCTGGTGTAAGGGTGGAGTACCACTTGCCAAATTAGTAAATCATGACTAAAAGGCAAGTAATTGGCAAATTAAGGAGCTGTAATAATTAACATATTTCTACACGAGTTGTAGAACTGGTTCAGAAGCCTTGGGTTTGCTAGAAGATTCCCTGTCAATCTTCAGTTTCTTGACTCTTGGGTTGCCTTTGGCTTCTGAAGATTTGTTGAGTGGGAACTCAAGACTATCCCAGAATTAGACAATTGAAGTACAGTTAAAATTTCCATGTTGTGATTGTCGTTTCCTTTCTATAGCTCATGGCAAACCTTTTCATTATACAGGCCCCATTATCCCCAGCCAGTAGGGCCATTATTAAGCATGATTAATGTTGGCTTTCTACTACCCTCTTGTTAAACTCATACAGAAGCTGTTTTCATCGCCATCTCCTATGACGGTTTGGACCTGAAAGGGCTCGACGAGTTCCTGCTGATTTTTAAAAAGAATTAAGGATTGGGCTTGCCAGGTCTGCCCGAGATGCATTCAACCTAACAGACATTTTAAAATGCTGCATCAGACTGCCACTGCCAGATAAATATGAATTATGCAACGTTATGGTGCATTTGGATGTTTCTTTTGAAGCTGTACGTTAAGCATCAAATTGCTTCTGTTTAGAACAAAGGAGAGGACTTGGAAAGTTAATTCCCCCCAACTTGTTTTTTGTGTTCTGGAAATGTAATGTTCTTGAATAGGAAGCTTGAAGCAAGAAATAACACGTTTTTTCTGTCTGGATTGAAATGGAATAGTTAATTCATGCCTTTGCCAGCAACGGATGAGCTTTGACTATGTTTTCTTCTCCTGAATGCCAGTTTTTACTTCGCCTAGCCTGGCTTAGAATAATAGAGTTAAAAACCGTTGAACATGGTACAATCCTCCTAACACAAATCTTTGTCTTACATTGCTAAATCGAACTATTATAAAATATGGGATAAGTGTTATGGTTTGTTAGCCAAGAGGAAGGATCAAGATAATAAAAAATGGTATGTGTGTGTGTGTGTGTGTATTTTCAGGGTTTTATATATATATACATAAAACCAAAGATCTACACACACACACACACACACACACACACACACACACACATATAGGAGTACTATCTGATTTAGTCCAACCCCCTCTTGAGCAGGAGACCCTGAAAAGAGTCTGGACAGCCATTTGTCTGAAATGGTATAGGGCAGGGTCTTCAACTTTGGCAACTCTAGGACTTGTGGACTTCAACTCCCAGAATTCCTCAGCCAGCTTTGCTGAGAGTTGAAGTCCACAAGTCTTAAAGTTGCCAAGGTTGAAGACCCTGCCCTATACCATTTCAGACAAATGGCTGTCCAGACTCTTTTTGAAAGCCTCCAGCAATGAACTTCTGGAAGCAAGCTGGTTGATTGTTCTCACTGTCAAGAAATTTCTACTTAGTTCTAGGTTGCTTCTCTCTTTGGTTAGTCTCCATCCATTGTTTCTTGTCTAGCCTTTTGGTGCTTTGGGAAATGGTTTGATCCCTCGTCTTCGTAGGAACCCCTGAGATATTGGAAGACTTGCCATCATGTCTCCCCTAGGTCTTCTTTTCATTAGACTAGAACAAGGGTCCCCCAAAAGTGGCAACTTTAGGACTGGGAGTTGAAGTCCACATGTCTTAAAATTGCCAAGTTTGGAGACCTTTGGACTCGAGACAGACCCAAATTTCTTTAACCATTCTGTCCGGTCCCTCAAATCTATGGTTGGAGTAATGCTTCAAATAGATTTGGATGTGGATTAATTGGCAAAGGCCAAGTTTGACCAACTATGACTGCCTTAGTCATTCCATGGGAGGGAAATGACCTTCATAAGAAGAGGGTGGAAGACAGCATGGAGGCTCATAAACTTTTCATGAAGAACAAATTACAACTTGCTGATCTTTCCCGATTTGCCCAGCTGGGTTCGCATATTATGCTTGGAAAACTACAGCTTAAAGAGTCCAGTGCAATGTTTAAAATCAGCCAATGTGGCTTCCCAGTAAAGCATAATGAAAGGAAACAGTATTTGATCTGTGTCAAACAGGAATTTGTGCTAGATCCACAGCGAAGCACTAAAACTACACCTTTTAAAAACCACTCGTAATTCTTGTAATCTGCATAAACTTTCAGGGAGGAAAATTATCCTTCCGATCCTTAAAACTGAGGTGTTGCTCTCCCTTAAGTGGGGTGTTTTTTATATTATTTTTGGCAGTGGTGAACTTTTAAGAAAAACACAAGTGTTTCCTTCCAGTTCTTTTGCCTTGTCTTGCCACTTAAGAAAACAAAACAAAACAATCTCACTTCCTGAGAATTGAGTAACACTAAAGAATCTTTTATCAGAAAAATAAGTTTGCCCTTGGGCCATTTTTCAGCCATTAAAGATGTTCTACAGTGGGAATAATAATTTCAAATCAGACCTTGGTTTTATTCGTTTAGGCCCGAAATCTGTGTTTGTCAATTTTGGCAGCTTTTAAGATGAGCAGCCTTCAACTCTAGAATTCCCCAGCTGGGATATATCTGAAAAGCTATCAAGCTTTAGAAACAAAAGGATGCTCTGGGAAGTATGAGATCAGATCCTGCCATCTTCCTCTAATCTACCTCTTAGGATTATTGCAGCAGAGAAAGAGAAAATGTACCTTGGTTTGGGGGAATGGCCAGCTCTATGGGCAGCAGTGAAACATAAAGGGAGGGGGAGAATGCCTTTTAGGCAGAAAAAAAGCTGTGAAGGTTAGCCAGGTCGTCCTTGAATGAATTTGGACGAATCTGAGTTCAAAGGTGATGCTATATAAATATGATGAGGCTCTGTGAGAATTTAGCAGTGCAAAGGACTGGCACAAAGGCCTGGATTCTGCCAACCAATGGGCAAAGCCTGCAGACTCACAACCACTCCTTGCATGTACATACCAATGCCACAGATCCACAATCAAAAGTCAGGTGCCTTGGTAACAGGCAGTGTAGCTAGGATGGTTTCAAGCACGCTGGATCGATCGGGTTTGTCTCTTGCCGGCTTCTAACAAGCAGAGTCAATAGGGTGAAGTTTGGATTCACTTAACTATGAGACCTTCCGTCATTTAACAGATAATCAGAGTTAGAAGGGATCTTGTAGGTCATCTAGTCCAATCCCCCACCCAAGCGGGAAACGCTACACCATTTCTGACAAATGACAGTCCAATCTCTTCTTGAAAGTTTCAAGTGATGATGCTATCACAGCTGTTCCATTGGTTGATTGTTCTCATTGTCGGAAAGTTTCTCCTTGTTTCCAGGTTGAATCTCTCTTTGATCAGTTTCCATCCATTCTGCCTTGTCTGGTCTTCAGGTGCTTTGGAAAATAGCTTGACCCCCTCCCTCCTCTCTGGGGCAGCCCCTCCAATATTGGAAGATGCTCTCCTGTCTCCCCTGGTCCTTCTCTTCCCTAGACTAGCCAGGCTCAGTTCCTGNAAAAAAAAAAAAAAAAGTTGTAAGGATGTAGAAATTCAAAGAAACAGAAGTTGAAGATGGTCATTCCCAATCTTTCCAGCTTGTTTAACTATCCACCATCTGGACAAAAGAGAACGAGTGTTTTCAAAAATAAGCAGCCAAAATGGTGGGTCCTTGTGGGGTGTTGTTGCTCACAGAAGGCATTGCAAGAGGCTGATAATATTGTCAGCTGGGTTTGGTGCATTTTGTTTTATAACTAGCTGGTCCCAGAGTTCAAACAGCCTCGATTAGTGCATTTAGCCTGGTTTCTATCCCTCAAGTCATTATTGCAACAGGCTAGTTGGATAAATTGGGCCTTACACAAGATAGCCACACATCCATGCTTTCCCCATTTCTCTGCCTCATTTGCCCCGAGACTATACAGGCTGTGCTTTTTTATACAAAGGCATTCTAGGACAGCCTTCCAAGTCTGTCTCAACCCCACACCCTCCTCGGCCCTCCTCACATGTGTGGCTCTCCACTTTGATCCACGAGAGCGTGCCATGGGTAGCCTCAGCAAAATAAAATGGCCATTAACGCTTGCTGTTTTTTTTCCTTTTGAAAGGACAATTTCTCTCCACTTGACCGAAGAGCCTCAATAAACATGGGCAGTCAGTTCCATTGGGAGGGGAAAGAGGGGGCTTTCCCTCTTGAAGAAGGGTACAGATGAACAGAGTTGGAAGGAACCTTGAAGGTCACCTAGTCCAACCCCCACCTACCTAAGCAGGAGACCCTACACCATTTCTGACAGTCTCTTCTTGAAAGCTTTCAGGGATGAAGCTCCCGCAACTTCTGTTCATTGGTTGATTGTTCTCACTGTCAGAAAGTTTCTCCTTATTTCTAGGTTGAATCTCTCCTGGATGAGTTTCCATCCATTCTTCCTTGTTTGGCCTTCGGGTGCCTTGGAAAATTGCTTGACCCCCTTCCTCCTCCTCTCTGGGGCAGCCCCTCAAAGACTGGAAGACCGCTATCCTGTCTCCCCTGGTCCTTCTCTTCACTAGACTAGCCATGCCCGGTTCCTGCAACCGTTCGCCATATGTTTTAGCCTCCAGTCCCCTCATCATCCTAGTTGCTCTTCTCTGCAAGGTCAACAGTTAGTCCTTGACTTACAACAGTTCACTTTGTGACTATGAAAATTTACAACTGCATGGGAAAAAGGTGACTTAGGACCGTTTTTCACGCTTAACAACCATTGCAGCCTCCCCGTGGTCATGTGATCAAAATTCAGGTGCTTGGGCAACTGACTCAAATTTATGACGGTTGCAGCGTCCCCTTTTGCGACCTTCTGACAAGCAAAAAACAATAGGGAAGCCAGATTCACTTAACAATCATGTGACTCACTTAACAAATGCAACGGTTCACTTAACAATGGTGGCAAGGAAGCTCGTACAATGGGGCAAGCGTCTGAATTTTGCTTACTTGGACATGGGGTTGGCACAACGGTCATAAGTATCAAAAACGGTCACGAGTCCCTTTTTTCAATGGCTTTGTAACTTCAAACGGTCACTAAATGAACTGTTGTAAGCTGAGAACTACCTGTATCTTCTGTTAGTAAGTGCTGGGGAGTGGCTGCAAGTCACCTTTTTATTTTTAAACCGCTGTTGTAACTTCAAACAGTTGCTAAACAAATAGTTTGTAAATCAAGGACTCTTTCTTCAATGGAGATGGTATTTCAAGCAGCGAGGGATGGATTTCAATAGCCTCAAAGCTTTGCTTTGAGGGAGAACTTAGTTTAAACATTTCCCACTTGCCAAACTCGGGATGAGCAGAGCCTGAAAAACTGCATCAAAACGTGAGAAACAGGCTTAAGTAAATAAAATATATAGCTAAACTCTAGATCTAAGATCTAGACCTGATTAGATCTGCCCTCCTTTTTTTTTAGATGTTAACTTCGCCAGGCTGGTTGGCTTCCTACCAACCCAACCCCACTTCGAAAAGCAGACCAAAAAAAAAACTTCTTTCTTGTGTATATTAAGTAGTAACCAGCAGCGTATATAAGAAACCAAAAAAGGGCCCCAGTTGCATTTTTTAATCTTCCTGGTGAGTCAGTTAGATAGCTTGTGGCCAGCTTTATTTTTTAATTTTAATCCTCCCCCCCCCCAGGCCTCAGCTTCCCTTTCTGCAAAATGGGGTTGCTGCTGACACTGCCTTGCAGGATGTAGCAGGGGCATATAAATGGCTGCTTGGCAAATTAAATTAGCATTTCATTTGCAAATCAAAGAGCGGGATAAATATTTGACTAGGTCCCTCCCTTCGCTCTTGATGAATCAAGAAAAAAATGTGACTGCTTTATTGGGGCATTTTGATAGCTCAGCACCGGTTTATTCAGGAGCTCAACCTATTTAAAATATTGGGTAGCTTTTTAAGCCCCCCTCCCCTCTTTCTCTCTCTATCCTTATTCATGTGTGTGTGTGTGTGATTGTTATCCTTTGGCTGTTGTTGTAAAACTTTTGGTTCCTTCGCTATACTTCAGCCCACTTGAGTAAAATGAAAATGGCAAGAAATGTATGTAATAATTCGACGGAGGAAAGATTGAGCCAGTCATCTGCACCTCTATAACTGTCTGGTCTGGTTCTGCAACCAAAAAGACAGACACAGACTTTAAAGAGTGATTAGGACTGCAGAAAAAACAATTACTACCAACCTGCCTTCCATCGAGGACCTGTATCCTGCATGAGTCAAAAAGAGGGCTGTGAAAATATCTACAGACCCCTCACATCCCGGACAGAAACTGTTTCAACTCCCACCCTCAAAACGATGCTATAGAGCCCTGCACACCAGAACAACTAGACACAAGGGGAGTTTTTTTCCCTGAACACCATCACTGCTAAACAAATAATTCCCTCAATACTGTTTAACTATTTACAAAGTCTGCACTACTGTCACCGTCTACTGTCTTCTCCTCACTCCTCATCACCTCTCCCACTTGTGACTGTATGGCTGTAACTTTGTCGCTTGTATCCTTACAATTTATATTGACTTGTCACCCAATGAGACTGAATTGCTCCTTTGGAGGAGGACTGCTGAGGTCGGAGATATCCTAGCAGGGAGGGGAGGGTCATAACCAGCTTTATAAAAAAGCTTTCTCATTGTTCATTTATTCTGGAGAGGCATCTTTTCCCTAAATGCAGCGTGTTTGTATGTACTCTTGCTGCCCTGTAATGTTGCAGGCCAGAGCCAGAGGGGTGGGTTGCAGCGCATTGCCAGGGATGTACAATGTGCTTTTTGTGAAAAGCAGAAACAAACCCCTCTCCTGCAGTGCCTCCAGGTGCCAACCCAAAAAACCCCCAAAACACGACTTGTCAAGTAGTCTTTGGCAAAGATAAGAGTCATTCCTCATGGTTGATTAAATAGGTTGGGTGTTGAAATTTTGGGGTGAAGAGGAGAGGCTAGGATGCTTTCGGTGCCGGGCACCATGCCACAAGCATTGCTAAATTGGTACATCTCGAGTTTGGGCACATTACTCCACTTTCTTTCTTTCCAAACTGGTTGAAGTTGGGGAAGGGTTGGATAAATCTCTCTCTCTCTCTCTCTCTTTCTTTCTCTTTCTTTTTTTCACCAAGCACGCTCTCAGGAAGATAGTTGCCAAGCCGAACCAATTGTATGTTCTTTTGAGATGTGTCTGTTCCACACTGAACCAAAGATTGATTTGGAAGGCCGAGGATGGAGACTTTTTTGGGGGGGGTTGTGTACGGTGTTAGAATTTAGTAATTATTTTGTAAAGAGAATGGATCTTGGATATTGTTTGATGCAGTGATCCCTCAACCTTTTGGGACCCCCGATTTAGCCCATCCCTTGCCATAGTAATGTCCATTCCAAGAGCGCCTCCCCCTCCCCTTGAAGGCAGCCACCCAACCTTTACTGAGCCACGGTGGGGCAGTGGTTAGAGTAGAGTAATGCAGGCTACTTCTGCTGGCTGCCAGCAGTTTGGCAGTTCAATTCTCACTAGGTTCTAGGTTGACTCAGCCTTTCTTCCGAGGTTGGTAAAATGAGGACCCGGATTGTTGGTGGTAAGAGGCCAACTCTGTAAACCACTTAGAGAGGGCTGTAAAAATACTGTGAAGCAGTATATAAGTGCTATTCCTATTGCCCTTCCTTCCTTCCTTCCTTCCTTCCTTCCTTCCTTCCTTCCTTCCTTTTTCCCTCCCTCCCTCCCTCTCTTCCTCCCTCCCTCCGTGTGGTTAGAATACAGCATTTCAGGCTTACTGTGTTCACTGCCAGCAGTTCAATCCTGACTGGCTCAAGGTTGACTCATCCTTACATCCTTCCAAAGTGGGTAAAATGAGGACCCCGATTGTTGGGGGCAAGAGGCCGACTCCGTAAACCGCTTAGAGAGGGCTGTGAAGCACTGTGAAGCGGTATATAAGTGCTATTGCTACTCATCAGAGTCTATCACCTTCCCAAGGAATCCATTGCCCTGTTGAATAGCATCTACAGATAGCCCTTGACTTACAGCCATTCCTTTATCAGCCATTCGAAGTTGGAACAGTGCTGAAAAAAGGTTTTTCATGCTTGTGACTGTTGCAGCATCCCAGTACCGCTTGGCAACCGGCTCTTATTTGTGACGGTTGCCGTGTCCTGGGGTTATGTCATCCCTGAACAAGCCAAGTCGAGGGGGAAGCCAGATTCACTTAACAATCATTGGAAGGAAAGGTCATTCAACGGGGCACAGCTCACTCAGCCGCCGTCTCGCTTAAGCAACAGAAGGTTTCCAAGAATGGTCATAAGAATAACGGAGTTGGAAGGGACCTTGGAGGTCTTCTAGTCCAACCCCCTGCTTAGGTTAAGAAGTCAGGTCTCTATGAAATCAGGGGCCACCTATGCTGTTGGCTTTCCATGATGCCCAAGCAAAATTTGCTCCCTAAATTAATTTAAAAAACTGAACCACTTAAGTCAATGCTCATGTTCCACGCCTGTCCTTTTCCCTTCTGGAGCAGAAGGGTAGAGCTGGGCAGGTGCCCTGGGTTTCATAGGTACTTTGCATCAAGGTGAGTGAGCAGCCTCCCATTCTTCCCATCACCACCCCTCCTTCCCGCCGCCGTTTTCCAGACGGGCACCTGAGAACAGGTGTCTTGGCATCTTCCTGATTAACCGTATACTTGCTTGCCTCCTCTTTTAAGGTTACCACGTCTCATCCTATGTATTTCCCTTTCAGATTCCTTTGTTACTTCCTCTCAGCCTGTCTCTCTCTTTTCGACCTCACAAGGCAAGTCTGTCATTTTCTTGTACAATCCACCCCCCCTCCACCCCCCACCCCGCTTCTGAAAGAAAAATGTTGAAAGAGGCTGTAACTGGGGACAAGAGAAGGTTTTTCCCTTTTTCGGTCAACTTGCAAATGGGACCTCCAAGGCTGCTCGTCCATGGCCTTCCCTAAAATCAGGAGAGGTAGCAAAAACTTTTGAAAAGGTTGTCCCCAAAGGTGCTTTTTTTTCCAGGTTCAGGGTGACTGAGAATCTCTACATATTTTTGAAAAGAGTTGATGGAGCCAGTTTGCTGAGCCTGTGGTCTGTGTGGACCAGAATTGGCAATGAGCTTAAGGTTTAGGAAAAAGTTGAGGTTGCATCCGTCAGCCAAGGCCTTTCCTCACAAATTCGAAAGTGGATAATTTCTGATCGATCCGATTCTGTTTGCAGGGGAAAGAGATAGGAGTGCTGATGACAGCAGAGTTGAGTTGTGTGTATCTGCAAAGCTGGAGGGGGGAAAAAAAAAATCTAAAGCCAATTATCTTTCTAAACAGTGAAGCTTTGATAGTTTTAAGAAGAATCAAGGTCTTAGTTCGGCTTTTTGCCAGCTTCCCAGTGACCAAGTCATGCGCTTCTCCAAGCAAATTTCTCTTGCCAAAGTTGTTTTTCCTGTCTGGGTTGTCTTTCCAGTAGGCCCAACAAATCTGGCTTAGACTGGGGGAAGGGAATCTGTAAGCAGTGATTCTCAAATTTGGCAACTCTTAAGAGGTGTGGACTACAACTCCCAGAATTCCACACATCTTTAAGCTGCTGAAGTTACTGATCTATTTACAGGGAATCTCCAAACTTGGGCACTTTGAGAGGTGTGGACTTCAACTCCCAGAATTCCCCACTGTCAGGATTCTGGCAGTTGCCTTATTAAATCATGAGCCTCGAGCCAAGCTTCAAAAACTTAGAAGAATTTATTAGGAGCGAACATGTCGGCATGACCTGTACAAAACCGATTCTGAGACACATAATTCACTGTCACCCTTGACCCTGTTTTTCTCCCCCTTCCCCCCTTCTCTTGAGAGAGTTACCCAGGAACATCCATTGGGATGGAGAGATCTCTCAACTTTTGTGCCACTTTAATTTTTAAAAACAATTTATTGTCTCGGGTGCCCTGGCACCTCAAATGGCCATCACCGGATTTCCCAACCTGAAAGAGTCGCTCAGGATATTTGGAAGGGCAAACAAAGTCATCAGTAGGAGCCGCAGGAAGTTGGAAAGACTTTATTATGGGCTGTTTAGGCACCTAGATAAGAGAGGCCTCCTCCTATACATGTCAAAGCTCTTGTGTGAATATCTGTGATAGTATTTGTAGACTTGAGATGCTGAGCCATATAGGGAGAGCTGGAAGGACTGGCTTATTCATCTTTGGCCTTTGAGAAACTAGGTGGTCAGGAAACGTAATCTTCCACTAACATATCTAAGCGAGAAGGAGTCTTTGGCTCAAAATTTGAATTCCTGCAGAAGGTCCCACTTATCCAAAGTCCTGGCAAGTTGTTGCCCATTGAAGTCCAAATCTAGCCAGCCTTGTGATGAAACCAGAGAAGAATGGCGTCCATGAAGACGCCACAGTTCCACCCTGGAGCTACAAAGAAGCTCTTCTATTAGTAGATGTTTGCAGGTGTGTTTGTGCAACACATGCCTCAAAGACAACTTACTTTCTGGTACCGGCCCATCCCAGAAAAAGAATGTTTCCCGTTGAACACAATGCAAAACAAGGATCAGAATTGGTTCTGACCACAAGGAGGCTATCGTTTTATAAGAGCTAAAAGCTACTTGAGGCCCTGTAGGAAGGGAAAGGAGCTGTGGCCCTTTAGATCAGGGGTCCCCAGCCCTTCAGTCTGTGGCATGCCAGAAAGCAGGTTGTGCAAACAGTCGAAGCCCCATCTGTGGGATGAAAGGCAGCACATGAAACTATGCCTCCCTCTGGTCCATGGAAAATCCTTTCCATGGAACCGGTCCCTTGCACCCAAAAAATTGGGGAGCACTGGTGTAGATACTTATGAACTATAACTTCCCACCTGGCCACCTCTGAAGGATTTTTTGGTGGGTGGGTGGGATGGGGAGGTCACTTTTGATCCACAGGGCAGAAACGTACCAGCATAGCATCTTGTGCCTTGCAGGATGCTTCCATATAGGGGTTTTTAACATCCGTAATTATAGCCTCTGTTTTTTGAACTGCTGTAAGAATAGGAAGCTGCCCCCAAATAGATATTTTTTTTCGGGGGGGGAGGGTTCAGGGGCGGGAAAGCAGTTACAGCCTTTTTTCCCCCCCTTCTTTTTCTTTTCTGGAAACCATAAAACATTTTTCTTCCTGCTTTTTTTCTCCTTCCACGTCCACCGGAGACCCAGCTTGGCTACGAAGTGCTGAAATGTTCCTACCGTGGTGCTGTTTAATTATATGACGTGCTCTTGACTCTGTGGCTGCTTCCCTGCACTGTGTTTCTTGCGTGAATTAATTTTCCCCACCTGCCTCGTTAAGCTTGCTTTTTTTTTGTTTTGTTTTGTGTCCCCCGAAGTACCGAATGCAAATAAGAAAGAAAGAGGGAAGGAAGGAGGGAGGGAAGGAAGGAAAAAGGAAGGAAGATAAAAAAATATTTTGGCAACTGCACGGAAGTTGAGGGCGGTTGTAGCAACAGTGAAGGAGAGTTGAATTGTCCCAGGACAAAACATTGAGAAGGAGCTGGGGAAGATGGGTAGGCCTCCACAGACTGACTCAGCCTCAGTCTGTAGCAGTAGCACCAAGGGTCTGTGGAGATTCTCAAGTCAGCCAGGTTGTCCCAAAGGTGCTTCAGTTCTTCAGAACTAAAGAAGCTCCTTGTATGAGAAACAAAACTTCTTCAAACAAAGGAAGTCCAGTTACCTTTAGAAAAAAAAAAAAAACATCTTTGGGATGCTAGCACCAAGGTTGCCAGTCTTCAATAGTCAGATTGGATTCAGCTGGAGGTATTTGGTGAACCTAGCCAGTGCATTATCACTTTGGTTTTATTTAATGTTGGTTAAACACGCCATTACTTGGGGTGCAGTGCAAACTCAGGTTTGAGTCCTCGGAGTGGTTTCCTTCATTCGTCACTGGTTGTGAATCAGGATAATGCATCCAAGTTTATGACTCCAAAGTTATGCTAGCTGGGAATTCTGGGAGTTGTAGTCCTGTGGAGGCAAAGTGCCCTGGCAAAAGCCAGTTTTTTAGGTTTCGTCATTCAGAGCCCTCTCGGGATTAATTCTGTCTTGAAAATTTTAATGCAAGAGTTTTCCAGTCTCTGGTCTTCTGACATCTCTTTCTGTCTCTCATCTCTATAATGAGCACCATCCCAGGGTTGTTAGAAGGGACCTCAGAGGTCGTCTAGTTCAACCCCCCTTGTTCAAGCAGGAGACTCTCTTCTCCCATTTTAGACAAATGGTTGTCCAGTCCCTTCTTTAAAATCTCCAGTGATGGAGCACCCATAACTTCTGAAGGAGAGTTGTTCCACTGGTTGATTGTTCTTATCAGAATCTCCCAATTCACAAAATAAAGTGGTTTGACCTGGAACAGGCTGATTCCCAGTGAATAGGCCTCTTTCCAGAGTAGCTTATCGGTCATTATCAAGAGTCCAGCTTGGGAGGTAGTAACCATTAAGGAGCTACCCTGGGCATTGTGTCCCTTTGGAAAGGCATTTGAAGATCAGTCTATTAATTCAACAATCCCTGGATTGATCTAAACCAGGGGTTCTGACCTTGTAGTCCGTGGGGTGCGAAGGCTTGAAAACAGTTTGATTGAAATCTTGAGTTAAGCCTTTGGGGGTCTGTGGCCACAAAAGCTTTTTATCTATTCTGACCCATGCCCTTTTCCAACAAATCAAACACAACCCAAAAGGAACAGAAAGCTTGTAATGTGTGCAAGGCTTGCCAAAAGATAACAGCCAAGAAATAATTTGCAAGAGAAAAATATTCAAATACAAACTCAGGATACTAGAATGTCCATGAGGCTGGAGTTTCAAAACGTCTTTGCCTTCTGCAAAGTTTCACTTTTATCTTCTTGAAGGAGGGACCATTACCATGCAGCCTTATTCCCGAGTTGCCCATGGTGTTGTAGCTGTTCTTTCCTCCGAGCAATCTTGTACGCACGCGCACTTGGCACAGGCTCCTCGGAACCTCCTCATCACTGCTGCCAGCCCCCGTATTCTCTAAAGGCAGCAGTCCACTCCCCAATGGTCCTGGCCCCTCATCTGAGTCCTTGCTCTCCTCAGCCGTCCACACCACAACATTATGGGGAAGAAAAGATTAAGAACTACTGATTTAAAGTCTTTTCCAAAATGGGAAGCGAGCTAACGATACCCAGAATCTCTCAGACGCAGCACCTTTTCTTCATAAGGGGTTTCAGGTAACCCTCCCACATACACACACCAAAAAATATCTGGGGCAGTCCCATTTAACAATAGATATTAATATAAGGCTTCCAAGAAACAGACATTCCTATTCAGCTATCATGACTGATAACAATGAGTAAATCTCCTTGCTTGACTCATTGGTTTGCAATGAAGAGGAATCATAAATTCTGTAAATGAATCATCCAGGAAATCTCGTTGTGCGTTTTTTTTGTTGGGGAGGGGAATATCTTCTGGGTTGTAGGGGACCCCTAAGCCCCTAAGTGTGAAGGTGGTGGGGGGTTGAACTTAGGAACATTCATTCTCTTTCTTTCTTTCTTTCTTTCTTTCTTTCTTTCTTTCTTTCTTTCTTTCTTTCTTTCTCTCTTTCTTTCTCTTCCTTCCTCCCCTCTTTTCTCTCTTTTCCCTCTTTTCTGTCTTTTTTCTTTTCTTTTCTTTTCTTTTCTTTCTTTTTCTTTCTCTCTCTCTCTCTCTCTCTCTCTCTCTCTCTCTCTCTCTCTCTCTCTCTCTCTCTCTCTCTCTCTCTCTCTCTCTCTCTCTTTCTTTCTTTCTTTCTTTCTTTCTTTCTTTCTTTCTTTCCAAAATGTTCTGTACTTCTGGGAGAAACCCCAATCATTATCCCTGCAGAAAGCACAATTTTGAAAAGCATGAGCCCTTTCATTGAGGCTGGTACAGAAAAGCTTTGGCCTGATGAGATTGTGTGGCTGCTAAGAGTAGAAACGAAGATTTTTTTTGCTAAGCTTCTCTGGTGTGTCAGAAGAGTTTCTCTTTGGGTCTCCCGTGCATCTTTTAGCCCAGATGTTTTCGACAGATGGAAGGGTTTGGAAGCGAATTGCTTCTGCAGATAACCAAAATGTACGTTGAGGCTGAGTTGCCTTGTTCTGAGAGTTCAGCTCACAGATGTGTTTCCAATTTTCAGGGGTCGAACACAAAAGACTTCATGTTCAACTGCAAATATTAAAGGTGCTGGGGAGGTCACACTAGAAGTGCCTGCATGCTGGAGCATGTTTTCCGCTGGCTTCCCATCAATCAGTGATGCAATTGGGCAATCAGATGTTAGTGATAGGTGGTGTAAATTAAGATTGCAAAAATTGCCATCTTTAAATCTAAAGGGGGAAAAGCTTACCATAATCTTCTTTTAACTCCTGGAGAACACACTTCCTAGATTCCTTAAGCATGATATCTGATTGAAGAGAATATTTGTAATTTGGGGTTGAACTTTGAGAGAGCAAACCCCATTCTCGTGTACCACTTATGATGTTACCTTGTTGGGTCATGAAATGTCTTAAAGAAAAGCACCGAAAGCTCAGAAAACAACCCCACATTAATATTTCCTACATCTTTCCCTGCGCTTGTTTTAAGAAAACAGCCTGCCGATTCCTGTATTGTGGGTGATTTCGGAAGACAAATCTCCTGCGTAACCGAAAAGATGTGGTTATTTTCCTAGTGTGTGTATGTGGGATGATGCCTTCAGGAGCTGGCACACCATGCCACTTTGATAATCACTGCCCACACCCAGGAAAAATGAGCTTCCCTGAATTTAGTCCAGCAAACTTTTTTTGGCTTGGAACTTGGGTTGCCTTGATTCTGCGTATTATTCTAATCTCGTGCCTTCTAGATAGTTTAGGATTACAGTTGGGATTTCTTAAAGTTGCAGCTGGTTCATATCTGGAAATGGACGTTCCCGCTTGGGAAGTGGAATTTCTTGGCATTCATGAGAAAATAGATGTTTGGATTTGGGATCTGTTTGGCTCAATAGCACTTAGACTTATATACCGCTTCACAGTGCTTTCCAGCCCTCTCTAAGCAGTTTACAGAATCAGCCTCTTGCCCCCAACAATCTGGGTCTTCATTTTACTGACCTCGGAGGACAGAAGGCTGAGTCAACCTTGAGCCAGTCAGGATTGAACTGCTAGCAGAGTTAGCCTGAAATATTGCATTATAATCACGGGGGAGGGAGGGAGGGAAGGAAGGGAGGGAGGGTAATCGCAATAGCACTTAGAATTATATGCCGCTTCACAGTGCTTTACAGCCCTCTCTTAGTAGTTTACAGAATCAGCCTCTTACCCCCAACAATCTGGGTCTTCATTTTATCCACCTGGGAAGGATGGAAGGCTGAGTCAAGCTGGAGCCAGTCAGGATTGAACTGCTGGAGGAGTTAGCCTGAAATATTGCATTTTAACCACGAAGGAGGAAGGGAAGGAAGGGAGGGAGGGTAATAGCAATAGCATTTAGACTTATATGCTGCTTCAGAGTGCTTTACAGCCCTCTCTTAGTAGTTTACAGAGTCAGCCTCTTGCCCTCAACAGTCTGACTCCTCATTTTACCCATATCAGAAGGACAGAAGGCTGAGTCAACCTTGAGCCTGGTGAGGTTTGAGCTGCTGGCAGTCAGCAGACAGCAGAAGTAGCCTGCAGTACTGCTTTCTAACCACTGCATCACCATCTCCAATATGGGTCGTCCTCGAGTTACAACTGTAGTTAAGCCTGGCAATTACCATTTTTAAGTCGTGACGGTCATAAATCAGGGCACCAGGTGAGCAGACCTGACTTTACGACCATTCCCCCCCCAGCAATCGTTAAATGAGCATTTGGTTCTTAAGTGAACTCATACACAATCGGCGTTTACTGCAAGAAACTTGGAATAAATGCCGGTTTCCTGCCAATGTGTTGTAAATCGTGGTCATTAGACCATGATATGTTACAAATGGTTGTAAGGGCTCCCAAAACACAGTCATGTGACCTTTGTGGTGGCGGGAACAACATCAGAACTTCAAAACCAGGTTGTAAATAGTTTTTTTTGGGGGGGGGGTTGTCATAACTTTGAACGGTTGCAAGTTGAGAATTACCTTTCCAGGTTGCTCAATTCTTTCCTGGCCTTGGTGATGTTGGATATGAATTTTGAAACTTTATACAAGCAAAGCAGGTGTTCCACCTGTGTTCTCCCCTCCCTCCCCCCAAGTCATCTAGTCCATTATCTTTCAGGATTGTAGCTGGAAGAAACAATACAGCTACTCCTCGACTTACGACCACAATTGAGCCCAGAATTTCTGTTGCTTAGCAGGACGACTGTTAAGTGGACTTTTTACCTCGTTTTACTACCTTTCTTTGCCACGGTTGTTATAAGTGAATTGCTGCAGTTTCGTTCAAGTTAGTCACAAGGTTGTTTCCCCGTTGACTAGGCTTGTTGGAAGGGCGCTAAAGGGGACTGGGTGATACTTACACACACACACACACACACACACACACACACACACACACACACACACACACACACCGGGGATGCTGCAACTGTCGTAAATATGAGCCAGTTGCCAAATGTCCGAATTTTGACCATGGGGGTGCTGCAACGGACGTTAAATGTGGAAAAAATGGTCGTAAGTCCCTTTTTCCAGTGCCATTGTGACTTCAAATGTTCACTAAATGAACTGTTGTAAAGGACTATAGTAAATAAACAGCAAATGCATCTGACTCCCTTCCAGCACTGATGGTGTTAAATAGTTTGGTGATGAAACATCTGCAAGCAAGAAGTTCTGAACCGTTCACTCAATAAACCGTTAAAATGATACATTTGCCTTGTTATGATATATTTGCACAAGGTAGATCAGACAAAAGTAAGTGTTGATTCCAAAGTAGCCGTAAAAATAAGATATACTGCAAGGGGAAACCCAGGTTGTATCATTCCTACAATGTCTGGCCTGCAAACCACCCGACAAACTTCTACAACAGGGCTCTCCAAACTTGACAGCTTTAAGAGTTGTGGTCTTCAACTCCCAGAATTCCTCCTCCAGTCATGTTTGCTCAGGAATTCTGGGAGTTGGAAGTCCACAAGTCTTAAAGCTGTCAAGTTTGGAGAGCCTTGTTCAGACAATCTGTTGAGACAGTTTTATTTGCATTTGGGGCAGGGGTGGCTGCTTCTGTTCACCTGCCCAGCATGATCTGTTCTTTTGCCTTTCTCTCTCTGGCTGACTTCGGCAATCTCCCTCCCATGAAAATAAATGTTGGTCACTATTTTTTTTTTTTTTTTACNTTTTTTTTTTTTTACATTTACATGGATTGCAGCCTCCCTACGATGTTCCTGTCCTTCAGGGGACGATCTTATGCATGCGCACAGAGTTTGGTAGGGTAGAATCGTGGCTTTCGTTTCGTGACGAGCATGTTGCCTGCTTGATTGTGGCATTTGTCGCCGATCCTGTGTGCGTCCCTCTCTCTCTCTCTCTCTGTATCCCCGTTTAAATCGGGGAATCTTCCTTGGCCCGGTTCAGCTTGCCGGGTGCAGTTCCCTGCTCCTTTCCTGTCTTCTCTCCCATCAGCTGGAGTTTATTTAACACATTCCTGGAATCAGAGGGAAGCCAACGGCAAATCTGCTGTCCCCAAAGACCAATCAGAGGAAGTCTTGGAAGGGCCAAAACAAGGAAGCGTCCAGGGGACCAAGGAAGGTTCAAGGATAGAGACCATATCAGTGGGATCTCCTCGCCAAATGGAATTGCCCTTTTCAGTTGGATCCAAAATACATAGCTGCAGCCCTGTCACGGAAGCGATTTCTCCACAGGAGAATTTCAAAGGAGCTAGTCCTCTGGATGGTATGACATATCAAAATGGATGCCAGCCAGAAGCAGAACGAGCGTCAAAAGGAGACACCACCTTTGCACTATTGGCCAACTCGGAAGACGAACACGAGAAGGTTCCTTCTGAGATTCTCAGTTCACATTCCACTGTGTCTCCCAGGGTCGCCATTGAGCCACCCGTGGAAAAAGACTCCCCCGAATCTCCCTTTGAGGTCATTGCTGATAAACTGGAATTTGATACGGAGTTCAAAGAAGTCCTGACCAGCAGTTCCAAGGAGATCGGGAGCAACTGGGTGATACACGGCGAAAGGGAGCTGTTGACTGACATTCCAGAAGATAGCATTTGCGAGTTCCAGGCAAAACCCCGTAGCAGTGGGAGGCCTTCCTCAGGACCAGGGCTCTCTCGCCAGTCTTCGGGCACCACGGCGGCTCTAGAGGAAGTCTCCAAATGTGTCCGTGAACTGCACAGCTTCACCAACGAACTGCTTAACTGGGACTTGATTCCCAAGGACTTGGAAGACAAGGCGGATGACTTTATCAACACAGGCTTTAAGGCCTCATCCACCGAAACCAGCGGCAGTGTTCCAGAACCAGTGGCGAGGCCTAGCGATATGGAAACTGGCAAGGCTTACCAGCCTGTGACAATCAGCCTCCACCCAAAAGGCAAGCCGTCTCCAAAAGTAGAGAAGAATCAAGCCACAATTGGCCAAGCCTTAGCTATAGTGAAAAGTGCTCCTCTGGGAGCCGTCCAGATGACAGCCGAGCTCTCCTGGCCAAATCCATGCTTGCCTGAAACTGCCGATGCGGATAGCTCTGGAGAATCTGATGACACGGTCATTGAAGATGCTCCAGGTGACCTGACATTCCTGAATAAGTTGGTGGTTGAGAATTGCCAGGGGTTCTCCAAACTCACAGGCTCTTCTGAAGCAGAAATTGAATATATAGACGAGGAGGAAGCATCTGATGAGCTTCAGAAAGACCAAATGGCCTCCCAATCCTTGGAAAGCCGTTGGCGATTTGCTGATGAATTCAAAGCAATCCAGCCTACAGAGAGACTCTCTCCTTCATCTCAGCCCTCCAGAGAACCTTCTAAAGCCAAGCAGGTGTTCGATGCTGGGGAACTGGAGGTGCCGAGGAAGACTCCCAAGGCCAAAGATCCTTCGAGAAAGATCACTTTGGATAGTGTCAAAGAGGTGGTGTGCCCCGATGGGCTGGGCAGTGAGAGTTTTATGGACTTCATGAAGGAGTGCTCAAAATCCAAAGGGGGCGAATCTCCCGAAGACCCAGTGGAGATGTTCTCGGAGGCAGAGCTGAAGGCGGCTCGCTCCCAAGGAGCATGGCCCAAGGAGCAGCCGCCCCAAGCAAAGCAAGATTTTGAACACGAGCACATCACCATCACAGCCCTCAAAGAGGTGGGGAGGAAAGCCGAGATGGAGGGACCTGCGCTCTTCTCTACCCCCCGAGGGTGGCATTCCGAGCAGTACTGTGAGTTCCCGCCTGATGCTCCAGCATCTGCTCCAAAATCTGCCTTGGAGAAGAGACCTCTCTGCCTTGAGCAGGCCGTCGACGTGATGCTGGTTCCCGCCAGTGTCAGTCTTGGGAAGACTTCTTACCCGCTTGCTCCCGAGCCGCCGTCTGTACTACACGCCATTACCAAATTACTGGCTCAATTATCAGGTAAACCACACGAGAAGGTAATGATGTGGCTTGCATGTGGCTTCCTGCATAACCATGGATATTGGGTTATTTATTCAATTCAGTGTGTGGAGTGTGAAGGATGTGTGTTTGTTTATTTTCGTGGTCATGATGTGCACTGAAGATGGTGTTTGATTTCGTTGTATGAGGTTCAATGACAATAAAATAAACAAAACTAAAGTAAACTGAAACTATTTATTTTCACTGGGGTGACAGTGGACACTTGAATAAGCTTACTTTTATCTTATTTGTAAAATTAATATTATTTTAACAAAACAACAACAACAATAATAATAACAACAACAATAGGCAGCATTCTGATGAAGTTTCATTTCCAAAGACACTTTTGTCACACACACAATAATCCTTTTGCTTTCGAAAAACATTATCTCATTTATCCATTTAAAACTTTCTCGCATCACAATCTTGTGAAGCTTTTGGCTTCTAAATTGAAATTCTTTTAAGATAAGTAGTTTTTTTCCCCGTTCTACTTAATTCCAAAATGATGATAGCTCACCAAGTATCTTTTGTTCTTTCAGAATATCTCTCTTAAGTTGTAAATTAGTTGTATCCAAAAATGTATAAGAAAGTGAGGTTTCTGTAGGTTGTATCCATAAAGGTTGCATAACTATTTTGGGTCACCTTGGTTTCCTTCGCTGGTCTGTTGCAAGAGCAGATCTACATGTTAAGATCCAATTAAACTGATCTATTGCTGAAAGGTTATGCATAAGAATCTTTTCAACCAGCAATCAGCAGCTGTTTGGAGTTAGATAAGGCTCAACAGAATAGCAAGGAGGTTGGACTTAGTCCATTTATGGCTATGTAGGGATTCTAGGCTGGTACCCCTTTTGACTCGGCCTCCAGTTTCTGCCATTCCTCCTACAGCTCCCAAGCTGTTCAATGCACAATCGAATGCAAGAACCTCAGTTCTTGAGATCTAACTATCCACAGTTCAAGAGGCTGATCTCCTGATCTCTTCCTTCTCCAGAGAGAATTTCATCAGCCTGGCTGCTAATTTCGCCACTACGCTTTCCCCACTCATGAAATGCTCACTGAGACAACTAAATTGCATACTCTCACCAAGATCAGTCACTAAATTAGAGCTTTCTAGAAAAGAACTACAGGTAATCCTCAATTTACAACCAGTTGCTTGGTGACTGTTACGATGGACCCACAAGTGATTTACAACCTGATTTCGAGGTCTATGATGGGTACACACACACACACACACACACATTTTAATGCTTTTTGACAGTTTCTGGCGTTTGCTTTGTTTTTCCAGCAAAAAATGCCCATTAGGTAAAATGGATTCACTTTATAACTGTCGTGTTTGCTTAGGGACTGCAATCACAACTGTCATTCTGGGCCAATTATGGCTGTAAGTCGAGGACTACCTGCAATGTATGATGGAGATAGTCCTCCAAAACTGCATCCCGTAAATTATTGCCAGTGAATTTGCAGCTGTTTTTTTTAAATCCAGTGAATATTTCTAATAATGAAGAAAATTCAAAGCAGTTGGTTATGAAGGTAACCAGTCCAGCTATTAGGATTGGGGTGGGGGCATCCCAGTACTTTGGGGGCTGTCCTAAAAAGGAGGGAGATGAACTTATTCTCCAAAGCACCTGAGGGCAGGAATAGAAGCAATGGGTGGAAGTTCATTAAAGAGAGATCCAACCCAGAACTAAAGAGAAATCTGACAGTGAGAACAGTTCATCAGTAGAACCGCTTGCCTCCATCACTGGAGGTTTTCAAGAAGAGATTGTCTGAAATAATATAAGGACTCCTGCCTCGAGCAAGGGGTTGGACTAGAAGACCTCTGAGGTCCCTTCCAGTCCTACAATTCTATGTTTTGTTTGGGGTGGTAGGGCAGAGGAAGAGCCATTTGTGGGATTTCGCATAACTTGTCAAAGTGTGGGAGAAAGAGAGTTGGAGCTTCCTAACCCTGGAGCTAAAAATCTGGCAAAACTGGAATTTTATGTGTATGTTCTCTCACCAAGTATTCCGAAGATCTCCCCTACATTTGTAGTTTAGACCAAATGGGGTTTGAACATGGAATGGTATAAAAAAATAAAAGAGATGTTTTTTATATCCTAGAAGAAAACATGGGGAGGGTTGCGGGCTCAGTTTGGGGGATTGCATCTTTAACAAGAGATAGAAGGGGCTGACAACACCCCTCTTTTTCCCCTCTCCTTTCTAGGTCATGGAGCCCCCAAAGGGTGGGCTTTTATAAACTTTTATTCTTGGCCAGCTGCCCATGGCCCATGGACCCCTGAAGGGGGAGTGGATTTCCACCCAGCCACCCAAACAGACGAAGCCTTGTGTCGAGTTGTAAATGCTGCTTCTGTCTTGCTCCCACGAGTCTGGGTTCTTTTTTTGTGGGGTGGGGTTTGGGGGGGGGCTTGTCTGAGTTGAGCCCCACATGCTTTTTCTATGTGCAAAGCCTGAGCTCTTATTCTCCAGATCTCTGGCTTTGATGGGAGTCCCAGCATTCAATAACACCAATAACACTGGTAGCCCTCAATGTACGACTCACATTTCTGTTGTGAAGGGAACAACATTTGTTAAGTGAGTTTTGCTTCCCATTTTACAACCTTTGTTCCTGCAGTGGTCGTAAGTGTGAAAAATGGTCCTAATAAGTCACTTTTTTCAGTGCCATTGTAACTTCAAAAGATCACTAAATGAACAGTTGTAAATGGAGGACTACCTATATTGTAAACTGGGAGGATTTTGAAATGTAGGGGAGAGGCAGTTGGTGGCTAAATAAATATATAAAATTGTTGAAAGAGTAGTCTTGTATCTCGATTGAATCTGCTCTTTGAGGAATATAAATTGCATTTATATCTGTATTTTCCACATCAAAACGTACAGTTTGCTCTCAAGTAGGAATGCTTAAATTACCAGGCCTGCAGTATAAGCTGCAAAGCCCTAAAATCACCCCCTTTTCGGTTTTTGGAAAAGCAGGAGAAAAAGGAAGCCTTGAGAGCAGGCGAAGACAAAACAAAAAAGTTTTTTATTGTTTGGCATTTGAATCCCCCCCTCCTCTCCACAGCTTTATCCAAAAATTTAAGAAACAGGGATGTTTACATTCTACCTTTCCTCTCCTTAAAAAGAGCTGAAATGCAGAATTTTAGTTCAAAGGTAAATTGCAATGAAAACTTTATAAAAACTCTGTCAATAATCAAGTTGAAATCTACAAAATCTTCCTTGTTGTTGTTTTTTTAAAGAAAACCTTGTCTCACTTAATACTGGCTATGCCTATTCTCCACAAAAATATTCTGGAAACAGAATTATTATCAGTGTATTTCTTTTATTACGAATAACTGTGGTGCTCCATGTTCAGTAACTCCCTCCTGAGGAGAATGGAAGAAGAATTAAGAGAGGGTTTCATAAATTTTTTTAAAAGCTTCTGTGTTGCTTCTCAGCAGTCTTAATGAATTGGGGATTGCAATTCCCAACTGTTGTGACTAGAGGCTGATTTTATGTGACTACGACTACAAATCTGTTTCAATCACCTTTAAAAAAAAAAAGATTTTCTATTCCTTTTTTTCTATTCCTTTTTTTCTTTCCTTTAAATTTTGAAACTGATTGTGATGACCCAAAGGGGCATGGCACAAAGGCAACACAGTCAGATATTCCATAGAAGTCCCTTTATTAGCTCCAACTTTGCCCCCAATGTCCTGATTACCTTCTGGCTGGAGAAAAACTCTCCCAGGAATGCCTTTGGCTGCAGAGAATCAAGTCCAAAACACGCTCAACAAAAACTGTAACTATAAGTCCAATCAAGGCAAAATGAGGTAATTAGTCCGGCAGGGCAGGAGCAAGAATTCCAGACCTGAAGGAATGGCAATAACTCAACACGGTTGGATTCAGCCAGGAACATATAATTAAAGTCAACACAAGATAAAGTCACGTTTGCTCCCAGTAGCTGCCACACTCAGCTTGCATCTCTTTTAAACTCTCTTCTCAGCTGTGGCTAATGAAGGGATTCAGGGCCCTTTCCTCCCCCATAAGCCACACAACCTACATTGCTCCTTTCTCCATTCCTCTTTGCATGCCTTAGGATGAAGAGGGGGTGGGCCTGGGTCTTCCATTGAATTCCCTCGTTCTACCTCTTCTCTGCTTTGCCCAGCCGGACTTTGCCCTTCCCCAGTTTTTTCCACAGCCAACGGAGCCACACTCCCACTCCCTGTATTAGCTGTTCAACTTCCTCCTTGGATTCAGACTCCAACAGGGGCGTGACACTGATTCAAATGGGGGCCTTCCCTTTAGTTTAAAATGAGAATCTGAATGCAACGTTAGAAGGCTGCAAAACAGCCCAATTGTAAATACAGATAGTCCTTGACTTACCACAAACGAGCTTAAAATTTCTGTTGCTAAGTGAAGCATTTGTTAAGTGAGCTTTGCCCCATCTTATGACCTCCTTTGCCACTGTTGTTAAGCGAATCACAGTTGTCAAATTAGTCACACGATTGTTAAGTGAATCTGGCTTTGACTTGGCTTGTCAGAAGGTCCCCAAAGTGGATCACTGTGACCGTCATAAACATGAACCCATTGCCAAGCGCCTGAAATTTTAAATTGCTTGACCCTGGGGGACATTGCGACAGTTGTAAGTGTGAAAAATGTCCCAAGTCACTTTTTTTTAGGGCCGTTGTAACTTAGAACTGTCACTCAGTGAACTGTGGTGAGTCGAGGACTCCCCTTAGTTGTTATTTGTCTTTATTTATTTTTCATTTTCGAATTTAAACACTGCCCATCTGGCTGGGCAATTTAGAGGTACAGTTTTCCCCTGCAGGGCTGTTGCGCTCAATTTTATGGTGGATAGCAATAGACTTATATACCACTTCACGGTGCTTTCCAGCCTTCTCTAAGCGATTTACAGAGTCAGCCTTTTTCCCCTAACAATCTGGGTCCTCATTTTACCCACCTCGGAAGGATGGAAGTTTGAGTCAACCTGGAGCCAGTCAGGATTGAACTTCTGGCAGTGGGCAGAGTTCGCATGCAATACTGCATTCTGGGAGGGAGGGAAGGAAGGAAGGAAGATAGCAACAGTACATAGACTTATATACTGCTTCAGAGTGCTTTACAGGGCTCTAAGCGGTTTACAGATTCAGCCTCTTGCCCCCAACAATTTAGGTCCTCATTTTACCAACCTTGGAAGGACGGAAGGCTGAGCCAACCTTTAGCCTGGTGAGATTCGAACTGCCAAATTGCAGGCAGTAGAAGTAGCCTGCAGTACCGCACTCCAAACCCTGCGCCCCCGCGGCTCCCCTCTGCTAACTCCTCCCTCTTCCCCCTTTCTCCCCAGTGCGAGATCTGATCTTCTGGAGGGATGTCAAGAAGACCGGCGCCGTCTTCAGCACCACCCTGATCCTGCTGCTCTCCCTGGCCGCCTTCAGCGTCATCAGCGTCGTCTCATACCTCATCCTGGCCCTGCTCTCCGTCACCATCTGCTTCCGGGTCTACAAGTCCGTCATCCAAGCTGTGCAAAAATCTGAAGATGGCCATCCCTTCAAGTGAGTGGGCTTTGGATCCACCTTTGGGTCTTCTGCCTTCGGTTGTCCCTTCTGTGAAATGGGCAGATCTCCACTAAGTGGTTTGGGATTCCCAGGGGCCCTCTGAGTGCCGGACAAGAGCATATTAAATGTGTGTTTATGGGGCACAATAAAGAATAAACACTGTTGTGCAGTGTTTCTCAACCTCTGCAACCTTTAAGGTGTGTGTCCCAAAGGTGCTTTTATTTTTATATTTTTCAAGAGGCAACTGAACTTTCGCTTCTCATCCAAGAAGCTTCTTCAGCTCTGACTGGATTGGGGGGAATGGAAGGATTTATACTCCTTGTAGATAGCTGGTCAATTGCATCCTTTTTAGAGAGTCGTTGAGGCCACTTGGAGGTTCATCTGTGTCCTCAGGGTCACCTGAGTGGTGCAAATGGGTGTGGAAGGACAGATTTATCTGAGGACACAGCTGGTCATTTGCATCCTTTTAGAGGGTCCTTGAGGCCACTTGGAGATTCATCTTTGTCCTCAGGGTCACGAAGGGATCAGCCGTAAGCCGAAGACTATGTTTCCTTCACTGTGACACTCTCCCCTTTCCCTCCTCAGAGCCTACCTAGATATGGACGTCGCCCTCTCCTCCGAGACCTTCCATCACTATGTCAGCGCCGCCCTGGTCCACGTCAATCACACCCTGAAAGCCATCCTGCGCCTCTTCCTGGTGGAAGATTTGGTTGATTCACTGAAGGTCAGTGCCAGGCCTGACTCAGGAATTTGGGCCAGGGGTGCTTTGCCCGGGGCGTGGGAAAGTTGGGGGGTGATAACTCAGTAGGAGGCAAGGCAAGGGGCTTCCATTCCCCACTCTCTTTGGGGTAGAGACTAACCGGCTTCCCACCCCACTTCCTAAACTTGTTGAGTTTGGGCTTAGTGTTGAGATGGGGAATTATTGGGCACATTAAAAATGTGAACTAAGCAGCTTCCCAGGTAAGCCACAGGTGGCCCTGTAGGGAAGGGGCTGGCTTCTCTTTTCCCTTCTTAGAGGAGAAAGGGGTGGCTCCCTCCACCCCCCCTCTTCTACTAGAGGTGCGTTGGCCTAGTACTGTGATGGCAAACCTATGGCACGTGCCACTTCTGCCAGCACACGAAAGGTCACCAGGAAGAGCCCCATTGCGCATGCATGCCCACCGCCCGCCCGTCAATTGATCGTTGGGAATCTGCCATGCATACACGGGGTGTGTGTGTGTCTTACAAGCATGCTCAGGGGGCGTGAGGGGAGGCGCATGCATTGCCTTCTGGGTGCTGGCACGGGAGCGCATGCACAATTTTCGGCATGGGAGCCCAAAAAGGTTAACCACCGCTGGCCTAGCGGTTAAGACACTGGGCTTGTCACCCAGAAGGTGGACCATTCGAGACCCCGGTGCCGTGCAAAGGGGTGAGCTCCCGTTCCTTGTTCCAGCTCCCACTCCTCCCCCCCAGCAGTTTGAAAGCATGCGAAATGCGACTAGATAAATAGGTACCACTTTGGTGGGAAGGCCACATGAAGACGGAGGCATCTTTGGACAGCTCTGGCTCCCTTAGTTAAGACACGGAGGTGAGCAACCGTCCCTAGAGCCGGACACCAGTGGGCAGAGGAAAACCTGACTTCTATCAAAAGAGATTTGGCTGCCCCAGTTTCACCGTTCAGCACCTCCTCCCATTCTTGCTAACTCTGCCCTGTCCTGTTTGGTCTGCAGCTCGCAGTCGTCATGTGGCTGATGACATACGTCGGGGCCATTTTTAATGGGATCACCCTCCTCATCCTTGGTAAGTTGCAAACAGAGATAGAGATGAAAGCATGGACGGTTCCCCAGTGACCAGGCAGGCAGGGGGCCGAGCCCCCCATTTGCTTCCTCCTCCGTTTGTTACTCTTTGTTTTGGTTTTAGATTTATATCCCATGCTTCATTGGGGACCTCAAAAGGGCATTTGTTTTTCCCCAGAACCACAGCCCTGTGAGGTAGGCTGACTTGAAAGGGATGGACGGGCCCAGAGTCTCTCGGGGAGCTTCTTGAGGCTGAGGGGAGGACTTGAACCCAGGCCTCTCCAGTACTACCAGTCTGTTACCTTCCCCTCTACAGCATCCCACCTCTTCCAAAAGATATTTTAATTGATTATAATTTCATATTTAAATTTGTTTTTATTTTATTTCTATTTTAATTTAATTTAAATTTTATTTTTATTTCATTTCTATTCTATTTTATTTATAACCCATTTCTCTACCAAGTGACTCCAGGCGGCTTTGATTGATTCTTAAGTTTGCTCTCAAAAGTATGCAGCCCCATAAGGAAGAGACATCAGGAAGGAGGTGGTTTTTTAAAAAAGAAAAAAGTTATCTAAGGCACTTGTTTGAAAAATTGGCAGTTCTTATGCCCATCCAGAATAAAAAACGGTCTGGGTAGCATGATAAGAAAAGGGACATCAGCATTGGCCAAAGCAAAACCCCTTTCTTTGCTGGACTGCAAGATAAAACAGCCCAAGAAAGGTTTAAATGTCCCTCCATCACCTTCTGCTGCTGTGCATTTCCTCCTAGCCCTAAACCTTCCTCTGAGTATCTAGAGATGATGGTTCTTGCCTAATTTGGTAGAGTAGATAGAGAATGGAATGGGATGGAATAAGAATAGCATAGCGTAGAATGAGGAAAAGGAATGGAATAGAGTGGAATAGATTTTTTAGAAAATAGAATAGGATATTGGAATAAAGAATAGAATAGAATAGAATAACAGAATATAGGGGATAGAAATTAGAATAGAATAGAATAAAACAATAGAATACATTGAAATAACAGAGTTGGAAGGGACCTTGGAGGTCTTCTAGTCCAATTCCCTGCTGAGGCAGGAAACCCTACACCACTTCAGACCAATTGTTATCCAACATCTTCTTAAGAACTTCCAGTGTGGGAGCATTCACACTTTCTGGAGGCAAGCAGTTCCACTGATTGTTCTCACTGTCCGGAAATATCTCCTTAGTTCCAGGTTGCTTCTCTCCTTGATTAATTTCCATCTGTTGCTTCTTGTCCTGCCTTCAGGGGCTTTGGGGAATAGCTTGACCCCCTCTTCTTTAGTGGCAGCCCCTGAGATATTGGAAGACTGCTATCATGGTCCTTCTTTTCATCGGACTAGACACACCCAGTTCCTGCAGCCATTCTTTGTTATGTTTTAGCCTCCAGTCCCCTGATCAAAAATCCCACAGCTTCGCCGCAGTTTCCCCCTTCTGAGGCAAAGAGCATCTACCGTAGAGAGGCCTGCTTTCAATTCTGAGGCCTGTCCTCAATTTCTTAAGTATTGGGTTTTGGAGATCTGTTGATTGGCCTCACACCCTCTCCGGAGTCAAGCTTCACCCCATTTGACCTTTAATGTCTTTTTTCTTCTTTTAGGGGAATTGCTGGTTTTCAGCATGCCGGTCGTTTATGAGAAATATAAGGTAAGGTAACTTCGATCCCAAGAATTCTGGGCAAGCCATTTGGGAATATTAATAATACTGACAATAGGGTTTATGTCTCCCCGGATTGCTGAAATAATGGGATTTTGGAGAAAGTTGGTGATTTTGACAATGTTAGGGGACTTTGGCCACTTCCTGGCTTTTTTTTCTAGATAAAACAGCAACAGGGAATCACAAACTTCTTCTCAAGCTTTGAAACATACAGAGAACAGGGCAGTGTATTCAAAATAAAAAAAGAGGAGCAGAATTTGTGATCCCATTTTTGGGGCATTTGGACAGCTTGTTAGGACTGGAAGAGTAAATAAGAACGGAAGGCAATGTGTTTTATTTCTTTATTTTTCAAACATGGAATATTGCCCCGTTCTTTTTCAGCATTTTATTCCCTCTCTTTTTTAAATGGGGAAGAGAAAATTAAAGGATGGGGACCTGTGTTGAAAGTCTAAAGATAGGGTTTCCCGATCTCGGGCACCTTTTAACACATGTAGATTTCAACTCAGAATTCCCAAGCCTGCAAGGCCCAAAGCAGGACTGGCTGGGGAATTCTGGGAGTTGGTCCACACATCTTAAAGTGCCCGAGGTCAGGAAACACTGGCCTGAAAGCAGGGGGTGACAGACCAGAGCTATGAATGGGAGAGAGGAGGAGGGGTCAAACACATCATCAGTCTTGAGTCTCTTCAAGCCCACAAGAGATCTCAGGCCAGGCCACCATAAATTCCATTGAAATTCCAATATGTTTGGACAGTAATTCATATTCTTGTAGAGAGAATAAGCTTGTAATAAACTTTTCATTTGAACTACCACCCTGGACAGAGTTGTATAAATTGGAAAATGTATGACCCTCTTTGCTATCCCTGACTACCTTCCCTGTTGCTTTTGGTCCTCAGACTCAGATCGACCATTATGTCGGGATCATCCAGGATCAAGCCAAATCCGCCGTTACAAAGTGAGGAGCATGAAAAGACACTGAGCAGTTCTAGGGAGTCTGAGGTGGAAATGAAGAAGGCTCTGTCTCATAGTTGTGAGACATTTCTCCCCACTGCCGGCTGCTCAAAATGGGCAGAGATGGTTTAGGTGTGCTAAGGGGGGTCTATCCTGGGACTCCCCTTGGTGATGAAAGAAGGCCGTTAGCCAAAACTGAGGTAGTTGGGCTTCACAGGGGAGGAGGAACAGGAAGGAAGGAAGGAAGGAGAAATGGGAGGGCTGGAGAGTGGGAGGGAAGAAGGAAAAGAGGAGGGGAGGGCAAAGAAAAATGTGAAGGAAAGGAAGGGACCGACACATGGGAAGGAAAGAGAGAGATGATAAATAGGATGGATGGAAGGAAGGAAGGAAAAGGAGGAACAGTGGGTTGGAAGAAGGAAAAGAGGGAGGGAAAAGAAAAATGAGAAGGGGAGGAGAAAGGGATCGACAGATGGGAAGGGAAGAGAGATGATAGAGTAGAGAGAGAGGAAGGAAGGAAGGATAAGGAGAAACTAGGTTGGAAGAAGGAAAAGGGAGGGAAAAGAAAAATGAGAAAGGGAAGGAAAGGAAGGATAGATGGGAAGGAAAGAGATGGATAGAGGAAGGAAAGGAAGGAAGGGGAAGGAAATTTCACTTTGCTGGACAATCAAAAATCGTAGCCTCCACATTTGACAAATATGAAACCTCTGAAAAATAATTGGGGGATTATGGATATTAAAAATGCTCAAAGGGCTATTCACCTTCCTCCCCTTCTGTTTTACCTTTATCTCTTTTTTCTCCCTCCCCTGGGCTGTTGAAGGGCTCTCAGAAGAAAACCCAGGGTTGCAAATACTCTTCTGCTTTAGCTTTCTCGGTCCCTGCCAGAGCCCCCCCCCAAAAGAAGGCCTTTGCAAGGCGTTCAGTCTCCGTTCTTAAAAAAGAATTGAAAATCAGCTGCAGCCAGAACCCACCGGGGAGTTTTCCGTAGCCCTGCTCCTCCGTTCACAGGGCCTTTCTCTCTTTCTTTCCCCAGGATCCAAGCGAAGCTGCCCGGCACTGTGAAGAAAAAGCCCGAATAATCTTCTCCAGCACACAAAGACCCAGCCATTAACAAAATCCACACCACCAACAAAAAAAATTACTCCCTTTGTGTCATGGCTATAATCACTGTTACTCGTATCTTATGAAGGAACTTGCCAAGTCAGCTTGATGTCTGCGTTCCAAGCTTACTGATTGTGTTTTATTATTATAATATTGTTATTATTATTATTATTATTATTATTACCATCATCCTCACCCCTTCCCTCCCCAAAAGCTGAAACACTGAGCTCTTCGAATGCACTGGAATAATCATGAACTGGTTTATCGGGTAGTTTTAAAAACTTGAGAAGGGAGGAGTGGCTTTGGAAAGAGCCCCCTGCAAGTGGGGAGGGGGGAATCCTTGGAGAAAAACGCCCCACCTCCCACCCCCTCCCCCACCCCTCAAAAGCAAAGGCCACATCCTCCCTCAGTTTCCCCCAGAGGTGAGGGGGAAGGAACCAACCCAAGTTTTTTTTCCCTTCACTCCCCTCCTTCCCTGGCGAAATGTGGGGTCTCCAATTTGGGTAGGTGGGTGGATGGACTAAGGAATCTGCTGCACCGGCTTTACAGCTTCCTTATCTCCCCCCCCCCAAAAAAGGATGTTTTTAATTAAGGAAGCTCTGGGCAGCCTTTCTCCCTCCCCCCCCTTTTTTTTCTCTTCTCCCCTGAAATAGAAATATTCTGCATCCCCCATCGTGACTTGGCTCCCTCTCTTTCTTTTAGCTCATCCTTCATTTTTTTATTCCTTCCCTCCACCCAAATCCTGCATTTTTTTTCCTCCCATGTGTGATCCTGAACTGAAAAAAAAGTCTGCAACTGCTGTAACAAATGGCTGTTCTAAAAAACACCCAAAAAATTCAACCACCCCCCTCCTTTTTCATCCCATTTTAGCCTCAAAAGACAGCCAGGAATCCCTCCCTCTTCCTTCAAAGACCTTCCCTCATTTTTTTTTCTTTTCCCCTTCCCATTTTCTCGATTCTTGCTTCGAAAAGAGAGAGAGAGAGAGAGAGAGAGAGAGGAACATGGCCGAAATTCAGATTCAGGGAAGAGCAAAGAGGCTAGTCCTCATGGAGGTGTACAGCCTTTTGGGCAGAGAAAGTTTAAAAAAAAAAAAAATTCCCAGGGATTTCCATGGCTGTTTTCCCTTTCCAGCGAAAACGGAAACTAACTGGGCTTTTAAAGGGAGAAATAAAGAGGCCATATGTCTTGTTGACAGGCTGACAATTGAAGGGTGGGGGGGATTTTTTTGGGGGGGGTGGGGAAGATCCCAGAAGGAAGCTGATATAGGAAAGGTTGCCTTCCCCACCCCAGATGAGGCTGCCTCGGTTTCTTAAACTGCTCCTTGGATTGCGGTTTAGAAGTGGGGAGGGGGTGGCACAGGCTCGGGGAAGGGAGACTCTCAAGCAATCAGTCCAAAATCTTGGCTCAGTAAGAGCTTTCCACCTATACCATAATTTTTCCACAAAGGAGGAAAGCCTCATGGGGTAGAGAGGCAGGTTGGTTCTTGGGGTGCCACTAAGGCACCCCCCCCTTTTTTTTTTTTAAAGAGAATTGCATGCATTTCCAATGCTTTTATGCCATCCTCTGCTCCCTAAGCCTCTGATTTCTCTCCCCTCTTCAAAAAAAAAAACTCCCCACCTTTCCTTCCCTCTGCCCACTCCCCCCAAAATACCCTTTTAAAAAGCCTTTTTCTGCACCAGATGCTTCCAACATCTGTTTCTGTCACTGCTGTGTTTGCCTCCTGTGGAACAAGATGCCCTTTTGCACCCAGGCAGACTTTTTTTTTTTTTTAAAGAATGTAGGTAGATGGCAAAAAAGGAGAATTACCTACAACGGCCCTTCCCTTCGCATCCGATGTGCTTTAATGGGACAGGGGTGCCAGGAAAGCTTGAGGCTTAACAGTGTGGGGTGGGAAGAGGGGGGTCTCGACTGTCCTTTGATGTGGTGTTGAATAATAAAGGAGCACTTGGTGATCTCGAATCTTTGGTTTCCCCCAAAATAAGACAGCAACACAGAAACCAGGACGGTGGCATCGTCCCTTCAAGGCAACACTTATTGATTTTGCAACGCTTCAAAACACTTTTTTTGCAATTCAAAAAAATGAAGGCAATTAACCTGTTTGGGATGGTGGCCCTTCCCCCATCCACTCAAATCTGTTGTGCTTTTGGGGTCCGATTGCCTTCATTTTTAATGGCACAGCAGTGTCAGCTAAAGAGCAACCAGTTTATATTTCATATTTCTTAAACATGGTGTGGTGGTGAAGGCATCAAACTAGAATAGAGGTCTTCAAACTTGGCAACAGCTACGCTGGCTGGAAAATTCTGGGAGTTGAAGTCCACAAGTTTTAAAGTTGCCAAGTTTGGGGACCCCTGAGCTAGAAGCTAGGAGATGGGGAGTTCTAGTACCACCTTGGGCACAAAACCACCTGGGTCACCTTGGGCCAGTCCCATTCTCCCAGCCCTGGGAAGGTGGCAATGGTAAAACCCTTCAGCTTTAGAACAATTGAATGACCCATATTTACTTCCTACTTAATTTGGGAGGTTGCCAAAAAAAAACCCAACCCCCCAAATACTTCCATTGTTGGTGCTAAGCAAGGGCCAGCCTGGTTGAGTTCTTCCCTGGCATTGCATTTGTCTAAGACACGTCTCCAAGATTGGCGACTTTTTTAAGACTTGTGGACTTCAACTCCCAGAATTCCCCAGCCTGGATTTCCTTGATGGTTGGGGGATTCTGGGAGTTGGAAGTCCACAAGTCTTTAAAAAGTCAACCATTTGGAGAGCCCTGGTTTAAGATGAGGAATATGACAACTTGCTTGCTTGCCGACGCCAGAATCGGCCCACGGTTGAGCTCCCATCAAATGGCTAGAAACGGCAAAGCAGCTGGTCATCCACTCCATTTTGGGGGAAGGACACTCCAGAGGCAAAAGGTCACCTCAGCTGGACAACAGCTGGAGGCACAGCCACCTGGAAGAGAAAACCTGCAAAACGGCAAAATCTGTATTTTCTGATCCAGCATCTTTGCCTTCCATGACGGCAGATTGCTCCCTCTCCTCCCCAGAGATGGCCAGGATTCGAACTCACTTCCTTGCCTGTTCCCCTTTGAAAATAGCCCATCTGGGGATCTCCCAGTCTTGGCACTCGATCTCATACTGCAAAACCAGATCCCCACGATCTAGTTTTGTTTTCTTTTAACTCCCAAACCCACAGCAGCAAAAGGGAAAACTTGGGAGCCCCCAAAACTTTGCAAAGAAAGAACCTTTGGAGTTGCGTTTTAAAATAGCAGAACTTTTAAAGGGATTTTTTCCCCCCTCCTTCTGTAACCTGTTTTTACAAAATGTTGTGCTCGTATATATAATATATATAATATAAAAACATTTCGTATGGATGCAAAACACTTCCCCCCCCCCCCCCCC
>BHFT01015126.1:0-42982 GCA_004320025.1 Laticauda laticaudata | reverse complement strand
CCCCCCCCCCCCCCCCCACAAGCGACGGAGACAAAAGTTCCCACACGGTCACAAGGTTGTCATCATCGGCAATGGTTTTTTTTTTGGTGGCAAAACTCTTGAGGACATAAACAGGGCCAGGCACGAAACTGGCCATTTAGGGATGATGAATGGAAGGAAGAAACGAGGCATCATTTTGGGAAGAGAGGAAAGAGCAGGCAACTCTCATTTGCCAAAAATATGGGTGTGCCTGGTTTATAGATAGCTCCTTTTTCGTCCACAAAGCAAGCATTTGGGCTGTTTAAAAACCAGTTTATCCCGCTGCGAGTTCTACCAGCAGGAGCCCGCTGAATCCAGTGGAGAATTTTCTCTATAATTGCTCTCTATAAAAAGATTAAAAGCTCAGGGATCCTTCAGGGCAATGGCTGCAAAACCAGTTAGGATTGCTTTTGCTGTCTCAAAGCAACGTGGAATATCAAAGCGATTCAGCTTTTGGGGTGGCTTGAGCCACGTAGAGTTTGATTGTCCTCCAATTGCAGCCTGCAACTCTAAAAGACCAGGCGAAAATTGGGCACATTTTTTTTTTGCTGATGACCCCAGGCACCCCAGGATGCAGGATCGCAGGCAAGAAATTCCAGAAGGTGTAATTCAGGAAGATCCGGAAAGTCTTTTAATGACGATTCCTGGTTTAGCTCGTTTTTTGCTCAGCAATCTAGTTAAACCAAGTAAGTTTCCCAGATCAGCCAGTCACTCTAATATGCCAAATCCTTTTTTCCCCTCTGATCTACCGATTTGATCCCTCATAAAGGAAAATGTTTGTAGCTCAGGGTTCAAATGAGGTGGTGCCCTCTGAGCTTGGTTGTTTTCTTGCAGATGTTTCGTAACCCAGCTAGATAACATCATCAGCGCGAGAAGCACCATTTGAAACAAACCTTGCTAACACTGATGAAGTTACCAAGTTGGGTCATGAAACGTCTGCAAGAAAACAAACCAAAAGAGCACCAATGTCCCCACTGTCCTTCCTCCTCCTCACCTTTTCCTTCACAGTCCCAACTCCCTTCTAGCACTGATGACATTACCCGGTTGGGTCATGAAACGTTTGCAAGAAAAGCACCAAGCTTAGGAACTCTTCAATTTGATCCCTGCTTCTTTCCGAAGTCCTGTTTTCTGAAAGACCCTGCTGGCCCATTACAGGTCAAACAATTTGGGTGCAGCCTAGAGGGTCTTCTGAGAAAGCCCACCTCTCATTCCTTCTTGACCAGCAGATGTAGTCTCTCATCATTTCTTAGCCAGGATTTATATCTACCATTCCAAATTGTGCCCTGTTCTTTGGAAGGATCTGCAACCCACCTACTTGCTGCAGAAGGAAAAACCAGTGCTCGGATGGAAGTCCTCCATGGTCTCCAACTACACAGGAACCGACCTGGAATCCAGGAGGACCAAAGTGCCAAAATTCACAGCAGAAGAGCAAAACCTGCAAAACCATCTATGAGACTTGTTTGTTTGTTTTCCTGGACTGCATTAGTTGGGATATTTAAAAGGGTTGTTTTTGTTGTTGTTGCTTTCATGTATCACTCAAACATCACAGCTTAAATTGTCCTTCTGTTTCCTTCTGTGCTGAACTGCTGGGATATATATATATATATATATATGGGAATATTCAATTCTTCACGGAAGAAAGCATGTGACTGATGCCGCTTCTATGCCTGGCATGGTAACTAAACACAGAATCAACTGATTTATCTTGTGATGGGTCAGCTCTTCGACACCTGCTTTCAAGTACAACTCCAAGAGAAAACTGCGAACTCAGCTCAATTTTTTCCCCGGGATTTTCCCTTAAGTGGCGCCACCTAAGCCCAGCCCCCCCCCCCCCCTGGTTCTGGGTGCAAGTCNCCCCCCCCCTCTGGTTCTGGGTGCAAGTCGCCATTATTCAGCTTTGGGACGCAGGAGAAACAGAATTTATAATATCCTCAGAGAAATTCTGTAGCAGTGGTGGCTAACCTTTTTGGGTTCCTGTGCTGAAAATTGCACGCATGCCAGAAGGCAATGCACGCCCCCCCACGCATGCATGCACCATCCCTGTCACCCCTTTACCTGCATTGTGCATGCGTGCGCCTCCCAGCTGATTTTTTTTTCAGCCTCCCAGAAACTCAAGAGAAGCCTCTGCAGCCTTTGTAGACTGAAAAATGGGCCCATTTTGTCACTTCCTGTATTTCTGGAAATATGGGAAGTGATGAAACGGGCCTGTTTTTCGGCCTACAAAGGCTGCAGAGGCTTCCCTCGAGCCTCTGGGAGGCTGAAAAGGCCCCAAACAGGCTGAAAAATCAGCTGTAAGGCGCTTGCATGCACAGTGTAGATAAATTTGGCTGGGGCTCATGTGCCCGCACAAAATGGCTCTACATGCCACCTGTGGCACCCGTGCCATAGGTTTGCCATCCCGGTCCTATAGGCTTTGGAATAAAAAGGCCTTGCTTATTGCAGGGCACTGTTGCAAAACTGAAAGCTTAAGAATAAGCACCACCCGCCCGCAATGCCTGGCACTAATCCTTCCCACGTCACAACTCTGCTTCCCACCGCAGGCTGGCCAACATTTCCACCACTCCCTCTCCCACCTGTTCCCCCTTCTTTGTTTCTTAACACTTGATTCCAGAGAAGAAATCCCTGTGGGTTTGTAGCATGCAACTTCCCAAAATTTTTTTCTTCCTTTTTTTTTTAAAAGGAAAACCTAAAAGGCTAGCCCGTCTGCACCAGGTCCACACCACCTGGGTTCCAGGTAAGGGTTATTATTATTAGGCCCAGGCTTGGCTTGGAGAGCTGCTTTCTAATCCTGAGCAACAACTCTGGTAAGGCAAGGATGTTTTTTTCCCCGAAACTAGTTGACAATTGAAGCTGCCGCAGGCTGGCTCGTACCTCTGAATACCGCAACACAAGAATCCAAAATAAAATAAAATAAAACCACATCTACCAGCCTATTAAGTGCTTTCCTGAAGCAAAGTCGCAGGAGAAGGAATGCCATGCGTAAAGGTTCAGCAGCTCGCACACCTGCTATTTCTTTCCCCCCGACGACGATTACAGTTTCAAGATAAAGTCTACCTCTTGATTTTCCATTCCCGACATCCTTGCTTTTTTTCCCTGTTTGGCTTGATATTTTTTTTTGTTTTCCAGCTCTCCATGTAACATAAGCTCCTGGCCCCCAAGTTTTCGGAGTCAAATATCTGCAGCCCAGAGGGGCAAAACAAAAAAAAACAATAATATTGTTGCTGCTGGAACACAACATGCAATTAAACAAATTCTTCGGACATGAAGGAAAAGAATAATTTTGGAGCCTCTGCAAGCGTCGGCTCCCGTTGCAGCTTCTCTGAAAAACATTTCCACCCTCTCAGCTGTCCGCAGGGAGAGGAGAAACCGTTCTGATTCACCGTTTTTTTTCCCCAATGGTTCCAAGAGCCGGTTTGGCTAAACTGCACAAAGAGAGAGTTTGTAACCCAACGCCATTTTCCCTGCCTCTTTCGTGCCAGGCTTAACGTCCCGAGTTTCGGAATCGATGCCCGCAGTGGGCGTTTTGGGACCTGGCACCCTGGCGCGCCTGGCAATGCGCTCGTTTTCGCTGTAAGCTTCGAGGATTGTCTGTTTCTCCAGCTCGGTGTACTCCAGAGAGAACCGATGCACCTGGAGGATGTGCCGTTTGATGGTGCTGACTTTTAGGGTGGCCAATGTGCCCCCGCACACCATGCAGATCAAACCATGTTTCTGCTCGTCGTAGTCCATCAGGTATTGCACTCGCCAGCGAGGCTGGTAGTTCCGGCGTTGGCTCCGGCGAGACAGGGCCCCGGCCGGCGTGGAGGCAACCCCTGGAGACGGTTGAGGCAGGGCCAGCCTTTCTGCTCCGGGTGCATCTTCCTCCCTCTTAGGAGTGGCCCAAGCCTCCGGGGAATCCTCTGGAGAGGCAGGTGGTTTATTAACACGCTGCGATTCGGCTGGAAAGCGAGAACAAAAGAGAGTGGCGAGCTCGTTAGGGATAATTGTGTTTTTTTGCAAGGGGACAGAGGCTGGGATTCCTCACTGGTTATTCCCCTTTTTCAGCTTGGGCGATGCTGCTCAACGTTTGCAATTTTAAGGGATCTAGACTTTAACTCCAAGAATTTTGGTGGGTGGACTTCAACTCCCAGAATTCCCCAGCCAGAATCCCCCAGCCAGCATGCTTTAATATCTGTAGACTTCAATTCCCAGAATCCCCCAGCCATCCTGCTTTAAGATAGATGGACTTCAACTCCTAGAATTAAGATAGATGGACTTCAGTTCCCAGAATTCCCCAACTAGATGCTTCAAGATAGATGGACTTCAGTTCCCACAATCCCCCCATCAGCATGCTTTAAGATGGGTAGACTTCAACTCTCAGAATCCCCCAGCCAGCTCTAACCCTCATCCATGCTGAAGAGCGAATNGCCAGCTCTAACCCTCATCCATGCTGAAGAGCAAATCCTGGAAAAGTCCATTTTAAAGTTACCATGGTTGAGAATCACTCAGTCATGTGCCTCACTTTTAAAACAAAAACCTGTACAGCAACCAGGGCAGTTCCAGCCTCCTCATGACAACCTATAGGGACGCGATGGCTCAGTGGCTAAGATGCTGAGCCTGTCGATCAGAAAGGTCGGCAGTTCGAATCCCGAGCACTGCATCACGGAATGAGCTCCCGTTCCTTGTGCCAGCTTCTGCCAACCTAGCAGTTCGAAAGCACGTAACAAAAAAATGCAAGTAGAAAAATAGGGACCGTTTTGGCGGGAAGGGAACAGCGTTCCTCCCTGCACCTCTGGCATTTAGTCATGCCGGCCGCATGACCACGGAGATGTCTTCGGACAGCGCTGGCTCTTCAGCCTTGTAATGGAGATAAGCAGTGCCCCCTAAGAGCTGGAAAGGACTAGCATGGATGTGCAAGGGGAACCTTTTTACCTTTACCATGACACTTGTGCAACCCACCTACAGACGTTCCCTCACCTTGGTCCACCTCCACATCCGTTTCCGGCTGGGAGTCGTCAGCATCTGTAAGACGGGCCACCTTTTGGTTCCACTCCTGCACGATGAGAGCTTTGACATGGTGACTGAGTTGTGTGGAGTCGGGGTGCTTCTGCTGGATGTGCCTCTTGATGGTGCTCATTTTGAGCGTGGCCAGGGTGCTCCCACAAACCATGCACACCAACCCGTGGCGCAGCCCATTGTAGTCCATTAAGTACTCCACCCGCCAGTGTTCTTGGAAGTACCGGCGGTGGTCTCGGCCGCGGGCCGGAACGCGAGGGCTGCTCCCTTCCGAGTCCCACGGGCCGGCCTCATCCATCCCTTCCTCTGCCGGGGGACGATCTGGGGAAGCCAAAGAGTCCAGCTCTTTCATGCTCAGATCCTGCTGGGCAGACATGCCAGTTTCTGGATGGGCAATGAGAAACAGAAAAAACATACGATGAACGGTTGCAGGAGCAGGGCCTGGCTAGACCAGTGAAGAGAAGGACCAGGGGAGACAGGACAGCCGTTGTCCAATATTTGAGGGGCTGCCCCAGAGAGGAGGAAGGGGTCAAGCTATTTTCCAAAGCACCAGACAAGGAATAATGGATGGAAACTGATCGAGGAGAGATTCAACCTAGAAATAAAGAGGAATTTTCTGACAATGAGAACAATCAACCAATGGAACAGAAGTTGCCTTCAGAAATTGTGGGAGCTTCATCCCTGGAAGCTTTCAAGAACAGACTGGACTGCCATCAGTCAGAAAGGGTGCAGGGTCTCCTGCTTGGGCAGGGGGTGGGTGGGTGGCAAGTGGTTCCACTGGTTAATTGTTCTCACTGTCAATAAATTTCACCTTAGTTCTAGCTTGCTTCTCTCCTTGATTAGTTTCCATCTGTTGCTGCTGCTTTTTTATAAGTTTTTTTTTATTTTATACATAAAATTCATCTTTCATTTAACGGTATGTCATCTGGGTACAAAAATCTTGTGCAATAACACTTAAATTTGGCAACCACATTCATCACTTTGATATTAATTCTTTATTCTTATCCTTAATGAGATACATAATATTTCTATCACTCTAACACTCCTCTTCTTATCATATTTAATTCTAAAAACCTATTTTCTGTATTTTACTGGTCTATTAGCTCCTTCTAGCTTTCATATTTTTTCCCCTCTGGCCATCGATAAAATAGTTCCTGTATTTGGTAATATTCAGTTTGGTCCTTTTCTTTAATTGCAAATGCTCATCTATTCATTCCTGCACATTCTGAATATTTTTCTGATCACATTTTCATCAGTAGGAATCTTTTCACTTTTCCCCATCTGTTGCTTCTTGACCTGTTGCCAATAGGCTGATCCCCCTCTTCTTCTTTTTTTTTACTTTTATTTTAAAAAAATTGCGTATCTGTTTACATTGTGAACAGTACTGTGTCATTAATAATACATATATTTACATTTCTTCCTATACATTAATTCTTATTTCTGTGTTCTACCCATTTGTGCCATCTATCCCAAACCACTTAATATTCCGCTTCATCCTTGCCTTTTAATTCCGCTGTGAGTTTATCAATCTCAGCACAGTTTTTTTGTATCAGGTTCTCTTCAGATGGTATCTTTTGTTTTCCAGCCCTGTGCAAAAACTATCCTTGCCGCCATTATTATACGTAAAATGATGTATTGTATCTGTTTGTTAAATTTCACCCTTAATTATTCCTAATCAAAATATTTCAGGTTCAAATTCTATTTGGTGTTCTGTAATTTCTTGTAGCCATATTTGTATCTTCATCCAATATTTTTTATCTTTTGGGCATTGCCACCACATGTGAAAAAATGTTCCATCTTTTTGTTTGACCTCCTTTTCTTTGGGCGTCCCCTCAAATATTGGAACGCTGCTATCACGTCATCCTCAGTCCTGCCATATCTGTCTCACCTGCGTCCTCTACATTTCTCCCCTCGGCTCCGAGCACCAACTCCCGAGCGTTCCATGCCTCCAGGATAGCCCCCTTCTCAGCCGGGGTGAAGCCAAGAGAAGTGGGGTGCGCCTCCATCACGTGACGCTTGATGTCGTCCAGGTTCAAACTGGGCAGGGAGGAACCGCACATCATACAGAAGAGACGGTTGCCCTGGGGATCGTAGTCCATCAGGAATTCGGACTGGAACCAGCTCTGCAACGATTGCTTCAAATACTGCTCCAAACTCTGGGACTCGCCCTCCGAGGAAGATTTCAGGGTGAGGCTGGAGGAACGGCATACCCCACGAGAGGGAAGAGGAGCCGGCCCACGGCATCTCCGGCGACTTCCATCCAGGGAGACCTCTCCTGTGTGGAACAAGACAGGTAAAACATTTTTTTTTTCATTCTCCAGCAAGTTCCATTCTGTTGTTGAAAATCAGAATGTGTTGGGGGTTTTTTAGAAAAAGGAACAGAGCTGGAAGCAGCTGGGAATGAAATGGGAAGGGCTCAATCCCCCTTGTTGGCTGGAGTTTGTACCAGAAGGAAATGAAGGAAGAGTTAGAACTGGCCGGACTGGTTATAGAATTGTGTTTGTTTTTTTATTTTTCCTAACTAAGAAGCCCTCCTTGAACTCTGTAAGGAGACCCTTCTTTTTAATTAAAAAAAAAAAACCCAGTTATTTCAATATTTGTTTTTTAACGTGCTGCCACATATTCAACATTTGACAGCAGCCTTCAAATAGTGAAATAAGTAGGAAAAGAAAATAAATAGTCTGCAATTCCACCTGTTCAAAGCAGGTTTGGAAATACATGTAAAGCCCCCACACAACAATCACCTGAAACGGTGGCTGACATTTTTAAATGAATTAAAATCAAAGAATGGGAAGTCAAGAGAAGCTTGTTCAAGAAACCATAGAGATAAGAGTTTTTTAATTCCATGGTCTTGCTTTATAAATATCTCTTGATTTTTTTCAGGAAGATAGATAGATAGATAGATAGATAGATAGATAGATAGATAGATAGATAGATAGATAGATAGATAGATAGATAGAAAGAATAAGAGATGATGGAGACCATGTCTGTGCCTTCAAGTTAATTTTTTTTGAAGTGATTTCCTGAACATATCCCTGCAGTTTTCTTGGTAAGAGTTCAAGAGTGGTTTGCCATTGCCTTCTTTCCCAGGGCTGAGCGAGAGTGACTGGCCCAAGGTCACCCAGCCAGCTTTGTTTTTAAGGTGGGTCAAGAACTCATCATTTCCCATTTTCTAGCCTGGTGCTCTTAGCACTATACCAAATTGTCTCTTTAGAAAGATATTAGATAAATACTAGAAATAAAATAGAAATTAGATAGAAATTACGATAGAAATTACGATAGAAATTAGATAAAAGAGTAGAAATTAGATAAAGATTAGAAATTAGATAAAGATTGGAAATTAAAGATTAAAAACTAGATAAAAGATCATAAATTAGGTAAAAATTAGAAATTAAAGATTAGAAATTAGATAAATGATTAGACATTAAAGATAATTAGAAATTAAAAATCAGAAATTTGATAGAAATGTTGATAAAAATTAGAAATCCGATTGATATGGTAGATACATTTAATAGCCACCCAACATGAGTTCTTCACTAACCTACTTGCATTTCCTGCTTTAAACTCCCAACAAGCGGACTTTGGGGCATTCCAGTCCAGGCCAAAACCATAGCCACCCACCCGAATCTCGAATCCTGTCCCGAAAGATGCTCAGCCTACCGTGATCCCTGAGGGGCGTCCCAGATCCCTTGGCAGCCTCGCGGGCCCCCTCCGTCTCCATCTCCAGGCCCAAGTGCGCATCCCAACTGTTCATGATGACTTCCTTCTCCTGGGTGCTCCAGGTGAGGGAGTACGCGTGTTTCTGTCGAATGTGCCTCTTGATGGTGCTCAGTTTGAGCGTGGCCAGCGAGCTGCCGCACACCATGCAGATCATGCCGTGACGCGCCGCATTGAAGTCCATCAAGTATTCGGCCCGCCAGTGCTCGTGGTAATACCGCCGGTGGTCCCGCCCGGGAATCCGGCTTTTGCCAGGCCTGGATGCTCGCGCTTCGCAATGGTCCGAGTATTTGCGTCCTCCGGCCAAGAGGGACATGGGGTCTTTTTTGGTTATCCCCCGTAGCAAGCCGTTCCCGGCGGGACGCAAGAGATGTCCAGAGCTTGATTCACCGCTATGTTGGGAATCCGGACAGGTGGAATCTCCTGGTGAGATAAGATACAAAGGCTCAGTTTTATTCAATAGAATAGAGAGCAGAATAGAATAAAAAAGGAATAGAATAGAATAAAATAGAATAGGGAACAGAATAAAAAAGGAATAGAATAGAAAGCAGAATAGACTAGAATAGAATACGGAATAGAATAGAAAAGGAATAGAATAGATTAGATTAGAAAGCAGAAGAGAACAGAAGAGAATGGAATGGAATATAGAAAAGAATAGAATAAGGAATAGAATAGACTAGACTAGAATATAGAGAATAACAGAATAGAATAGAATGGAATATAGAGAATAAAGAATAGAACAAGGAATAGAATAGAGAATAGAATAGAATAAATAAAGAATAGAATAAGGAATAGAATAAAGAATAGAGAATAGAATAGAATAAGGAACAGAATAGAATAAAAAAGGAATAGAATAGGGAATAGAATAAAATTCTTTATTGGCCAAGCGTGATTGGACACGCAAGGAATTTGTCTTTAGTGCATAAGCTCTCAGTGTGCATAAAGGAAAAATAAAATACATTCATCACAAACTATAAGATATAACACTTAGTGATAGTCATAGGTTATTAATCAGCAATCAAATCATACTGGGAAACAATAAAACAATATAAATTGGAAGGATACAAGCAACATGGTTACTTTATTCCTTTATTGTCATTACGCCTCGTAAAATGAAAATAAATGTTATCTTCAGTGTACCTTATACACACAAAAACAAGACAAAAACAGACATCCTTTCCATTCTATACAATTGAATTGAAAACCTTTGAAATTGCGTTAATGTTGCACCATAGAGCAGAATTCAGCTCTGGGAAAGCAGCTGTTTTTCAGCCTGTCTGTCCTTGTTTTCATTGTCCTTTACTGTCTGCCAGGTAGTCCTTGAGTTTCAACCAGAATTGGCAGCAGAATTTCCGTGGTTAAGTAAGGCCGTTGCTAAGGAAGCTGCGCCCGATTTGGTTCTTTTTGGCAGAGTTAAGTGCATCACGTCAGTTGTTCAACAAATCACATTTTGCAAACCTGAGTTGGCTTGTTGGAAGGAAGTCGGCTGGGAGGGTCTATAGATTGCTGTAGATTAACAGAGTTGGAAAGGACCTTGTAGGTCATCTAGTCCAACCCCCACCCAAGCAGGAGACCCTGCACCACTTCTGACAGGCGGAAGTCCAGTCTCTTCTTGAAAGCCTCCAGGGATGAAACTCCCACAACTTCCAAAGGCAACCTCTGTCCCATGGGTTGATTGTTCTGTTAGAAAATTCTTCCTTATTTCCAGGTTGAATCTCTCCTTGTTCAGTTTCCATCCATTATTCCTTGTCTGGCCTTTGGGCGCTTTCGAAAATAGCTTGACCCCCTTCCTCCTCTCTGGGGCAGCCCCTCAAATACTGGAAGATGCTCTCCTGTCTCCCCTGGCCCTTCTCTTCCCGAGACTAGCCATGTTGATCACAGGAGCACAAGACCATAGGCTGTAAAGACATGCTGGTTGCCAGATGGCCCAAGCTTTGATCAGCTGGTTTACCAGGATTTGGTTACCGTGGGGAAGCTGCAACAGTCGCAAAAGGGGAGAACAGGTCATAAGTCACTGTTTTCACTGCCCTTGTAACTTCCGTCATGAAATGAATGGGGATATGTTGAGGTTTACTTGTATAGAAGGCAACCATGGGAGAAGGTGGCCA
Organism: Laticauda laticaudata; assembly: GCA_004320025.1. Taxonomy (NCBI): domain Eukaryota; kingdom Metazoa; phylum Chordata; class Lepidosauria; order Squamata; family Elapidae; genus Laticauda; species Laticauda laticaudata. The sequence continues at coordinate 32,144 of BHFT01015126.1, read as the reverse complement.
CCCAAAATTTGATTTGTGTAAGTGCCAAGGGCTATCAGTCTTGATGACCTTGGGGTGGCCCCTAAAGGATATTTGCTGAGTGACCAGCAGGCTTCCTTGGACAGTTGGTGGGCCACTGGAATTGTCCGCCTTTGGTGAACATGAGGGATGATGGAGGAGGAGAAGGGAGAAGAAATGCAGGTCATTCTCGACTTGCAACCATTTGTTTACTGACTGTTACAACGGCTCTGAAAACTGTGACTTTTGACCATCATCCACACTTACGACTGTTCCGGCATCCCCTGAGTGGGTGGGTGTCTCTCCCAGCGGACATCTTCAGAGGGAGTGTGTTAGTGTGGTTGTGTGGGTGGACTTCTCTCCTAACGTGTGTGTGTGTGTGTGTCTCCCAATGGACACCTTCAGAATAAATGTGTGTTTGTTGCGTGCTTGTTGTGTCCTTGGACTTCTCTCCCAGTATTTGTATGTGTGTGTGTGTCTCCCAATGGACACCTTCAGAGTGAATGTGTTTGTTGTGTGGGTAGACTTCTCTCCCAGTATTTGTGTGTGTGTGTGTGGGTGGGTGGGTGGGGTGTCTCTCCCAGAGGACATCTTCAAAGTGAGTGNTGTGGGTGGGTGGGTGGGGTGTCTCTCCCAGAGGACATCTTCAAAGTGAGTGAGTGTGTTAGTGTTTTTGTTGTGTTTTTGTGTAGGTGTCTATCTCTCCCAGTGGACATCTTCCAGATGAAATTGTGTGTGTGCACGCGTGTTTATGTGTGTGTTTGTGTCTCAATGGACACCTCCTCCCAAAACCAGCAACCAACAGTCTCCCTTCTTTTACAAGACAACAATCAAACCAGGGACACACACATACACACGCGCACCCCCCCCCGCCCCACTGAAGGGGGCACTCGCCCCACAGTCCCAAGAGCAGAATTGATGCTCAACCCCAAAGACAACCCCACCCCAAACAGCCCCCCAAAAAAACCTGAGGAAGGAAACCAAAAGGGGCTGACACAACTCTGGAAGTTTTGTGCAAAATCCAGAACTGGGGCAGTAAAGGAGAGAGAGGATTGGGGTGGGTGGGTTCCCTCCTTCCAGATGGTCCCAGGAGGAGGAGGAGGAGGAAGGGGGGGCTTGCACCAGACTCCCCCTCCCTCTCAACCAAGCCCAGAGATGGAAGCCTGGGCCAGGTGAACGGCGGGGGGGGAAAGGGATGCATCTTGACAAGCTGTGATTGTTAGTTTGTTGATTTGTCTCTCCTGCCCTCCAATTTCTCTCCCTCTCATCCCCTTTTCTTTGGGACGGCCCCCCCCTTCTTTCCCACCCACTCACCTCTCCCCAAGCTTTGGATGGGCCCACTCCTGGCTCCTTCCCTCCTCTTTGCAGGGTTTTTAAAGGGGCAGTCTTATTCTCAAATGGGCAGGGGCAGTGGAAGGCAGCATGGGGAGGGGCAGGGGTGAAAAGGAGGTATTATGGAGTGGTGAGGGGACCACTTTCTAGGCAAGCGGGCCAGCAGGTGGCTGTGGCATGGCGAGAAACTGGGGCAGTTATGCCGGGGGGGGGGGCAGGCCAGAGAGAAGAGTGCGAGGAATGGGTCTGGTGGAAAGTCAGAGGGGGGGCGGGGGATGCTGTGTTTCCGTTTGCAAGGTCCCTTTTGTTCTCACCTGTTCCTCCTGGGTCGCTGCTTTGATGGAGAGGGTGGGGGGGCTCCATGCCTGCCCCTCCGCTCGCTCCGTCCGCTCCCTCTCTCTCTCCTCTCTCTTTTTAAGACCTCCATCGCCCCCCCCCCCCTTCCCTTCCATCTCTTTCGCCACCGTCGTCCCAAACCCCCCCCTCTCATCTCCTCCTCCTCCTCGCTCGGTTGCAATTGCATGCAATTTTCCAACTCTTCCCCCACCCGGAATGATCCTCAATAAAACGCAATGGATCTCTCTATATACGTATTTTGCAATCGATTCGGGCCGATAATTGCCAAAAAATCGCCTCGTCCAGCCGCGCTTTTGCAAAGCGGGTGTTTTCCCCCCCCGTCCCTCCCCTTCTTTCTTCCCCGCCTGCGGCCGAGCGAGGCAGCGAGCAGNCGGCCGAGCGAGGCAGCGAGCAGGCTCCGGCTTAGCCAGGGTGGGGAAACCTTTCCCCCCGGGGCCCCTGGGGCTCCTTGCAAGGCTCCTGGGTAAATTTAAAGGGGACGCAGCCTATTTCTGCAGCGGGGGGTGGGGGCGCGGAGGGAGAAGGGGAACCAGAAGAGGGGAGGGGGGGGAAGAAATCAAATATATAACAATCATAATATTAACACACGGGTTGCACGCTCACCAAACCCTTCTCCCACCCCCCCTTTGCTAAATCGTGCAGGGATGCACGCGTGTGTGCATTGCATATTTTGCACGCTGTCCGTTTGTGTTAATTTTGCACACTATATTGTGCTAATCGGGTTTCCCCAGCGGGCGGGGGGGTGGGTGGGAAGGACGTGGCCCTTGTGCCCCCTCTTCCATGGGCAGCATTCGCTCGTCGCGTTGCAACGGAGAGGGGAACCGAGACGCGTGCACGCACACGTTCAGACGTGCCCAAAGCCAGCTCTTTTTCTCTCTTTTTTTTTTTCAAAGCAGGGGCTCTCTGGAGAGACCCAGCGCGGATCAAGAGCAATCTCCCAACGATGGAACTACAAGGCCCATCCTCCCCCTCATGCAGCACGGTCACCAGGGAAGCTGAGCCCGGAGAGTTTGGGCTCCCAAATTGCAAGCCCAGGAAAGCGGGTGTGGATGGAGGAGGGTTGTTGGGACCCCCCCCCTGCAACCAGCAGTCCGGCCTCTGCAGGAGGAAGGGGGGCGTTTGCTTTCATCTTGTGATGGCATCAAAAGGGCCGAAGTTCCACCGGTGAAGCTCACGCCATGCTGGACAGAAGAGCCCGCTTTGCAAGCTCTCAAAGGCGGAGGAGCCCAGAATTAACTTGGCCCAGTTGAAACAGCTGGGGGAGTTGGCTTCGGGCGCAGGGAGGTTCGCCGTACATTTAAATAAACCTTCCCTCTTTGCACGATCGAGGCGGAGCTTCCCTGTTCAGGAGCAGCTTACCTGCAACGAGGAAGCAGGTAGAAACTGAGAAGTTTGCTTTCTATACGTCATTGCATTGGGGTTTTTTTTCCTCTTCCCCCTCCCCAAATTGAGGGTCTTCATTAATACACACACACACACAAAAAGACTCGAGGTGGGACTTTTCACCCCCAATTCGGAGTTTGGCTTCTTTCTGCATTCTTTCCGAATGTTTTCCCCTGCAGTTGCGCCGCTCTCCCGACAGGTGGCAGCCGTCCCTGCCTCTCCGGCCTCTCTCGTCCACGCTCTCCCACTCCACTCGGTCCCTTGTCGCCGATTGGCCTTGCACCAGGAAAAAGGGCGGAGAAAGAAGCCGACGCGCGGCTGGCGATTGGCCGACGGGGGACCGGGCTCGCCGAACATGACAGCTAAGAGCAAAAAAATAGAGCAGGCCCCTTAAAACTCACGTGACGTCAACCGGAAAGGCGCCCTCCTGTCTCCGACGCCGCGTCTGCGCGCTCTCCATTGGGGCGGCTTTCCATAGAGGCGCGGGAGGTTCTAGAAGGGCACGCGGCCATCAGCCTCTCTAAGCGGAAGTTCCGGCTACCTCTCCAGGGGGGAGGGGAAGGCCCTTCGGACAATGGGACCATAGAGCAGCCAGGGAGCGGGAGTGGTCCGGCCGAAGTGGGCCGCTCTATGGGGCTGGGAGCCGCCATGCTCTATGATGCGCGGCGGGGGCCGCAGCCGCAGAAGCGCCGAGGAGGCCCAGCAGCTGCGCAGCCAGGTAGGAGCTCTCGGGATGGGGGGGGGGTCTCCAGCCCCCACCGCCTCCCCCCCACCGCCTGGGGAGGGGCAAGGCAGCGGGAAACCTGGGTAGCCCCTCAGTGTGGGGGAGGGGCTGCTATTCTCCCCTTGGGGAGCTGATATTAAACCCCCCCATGACTCACCTGAGGGGCTGAAGTAGCCCCCCCCACCCAAAAACATCCCTTGAGAGGATTCCAAAAAAAGGACTTTGGGGGGCTTTTTAACCCCCCCCCTGAAAAGCAACCCCCCCAAGATATGAGGAAGGGGCGGGGGTCTCTTCTCTCCTCCACCCCCCCCTTTTACAAGTGGGGAGCTAAAAACTGAGGCATTCTCCTACATCCCCCTCCCCTCACCTCCAAAGACCCCCCATTCCTCCATTTGCTTCTTTGGCCGCAGGAATGAGGGGGAGGGGGCAGCTCCATTGCAGGTTTGCCAATCACCTGGTTGCGGGTTGGAGAGGGGCGAGAGGGGCGCGGGGGGGGTTGTCTCTCTCCCAGGTTCCTTGAGGTGGTCTTGTTCCCCACATTCAAAAAGACAACCAAGGGAGGAAAAACTGAAAGGGTGGGCATTCAAATAAAGCCGCTTCCTGCGCTTTGAGGGTGGAGTAGGGCTGCTCATCCCCACGTGGAGAAGAAGGCTGTGGGAAGCCCCCTGCAGATGAAGTCTGGAAGAGGTGGGCAAAAGGGGGTGAGCGAGATGAACCTGGAAAAGGACTTGGAAAGATGGAGGGGAAGATTGGGAAGCAGAGGCGAATGGGTGTGTGGGGGACCCGAAAAATATTGTGTGGGAGGGGCCAGAGGGTGGGGGGGGGGTTGTCCCATGTTTAGGAGGCTGAGTGAAAATCTGAGCTGAATATGGGTCCTTGGCTCCGCTGCTTAAAAGTCCAGAACTGAATCTGAATGGAGACCAGAAAAATAAGAGAGAACTAGATGTAAAAAAAAACCCACACAAAAGCAAAACACTATCTGATGGTGTGTGGGTGGGTTTCTTTTTTAATTGGGGGGGGCATGCAGTGAATTTAGTGATTCACTAATTTGGAATGCAGGGGAAAATAGAAAAAAACAGCGGGCCGAAAGATGGCTCTGTGTGTGTGTGTGCAAACAAGTTTTGTCCATTGAGATTGGGGGGGAAAAGATGAATTTGAACAAAGTGGGTGATAATCTTCTCTTCTGTCTTGATTGATAACATAAGCTTCCCTTTAGGAATGTTTGTCCTCAAGGGGGTGGGCAACTTATTATATTATCTTTTTTTCCCCTCTCTCTGATTTTGGTTAATGTCCTTTGTTTTAGTCTCTGCTGATTGGTTTCTGGAGCAGAGCCCTTCTGATCACCCAATTCAGGGAGGCCTTTGTTGTAGGTAAGAAAATCTGAATTCTCTTGTTTTTGCTAAAGTCTCAGAAAGTAATGGTAGTTGGATGACCAGGTCTCAGTTCAGAAGCTAATTAGTGACTGGCTTATTTAGTCAAGCTGGTTAGTGCTTGGTTGGAAGACTATTTGGTAATCCAAGGATTGTTGGTTAGACTAAATACTCCTTGGAAGAAAACCAGGACAGGCTATTTCCAAATTCCATAAAGTTTCTTTTCATTGCATATTGTCCCAATTTACAAGGCACAACCACTTGTGTTGCCATTTAACTGGGATCAGTAGGATAGACACAATATTTTGCATTCCATTATTTTTAACCTTGCATGGTTAACCTTCGAGGGGAGGGTGCTTCTTTTATTTATGCTAAAAAGAAATCCTGCAGGCAAAAAAAAAGGATTAGAAATGGGGCTTTTTAAGTATTTTTTCTCTTTAAAAAAAAAAAATGGATTTCCTAAGAAGAGCAGGCATATAATTGGCTTCAAACAGAACGTCAGCAAATAGCCAGAGCTTGCAAAAATGAAGTGAGGAAAGCTAAGGCTCAAATTGAATTAAGCCTTGTGACAAAAAGTCAGAAATAACAAAAAAAGCTTCTTTCAACATGTAAAAAAGAAGAAAAAATTCAAGGAATTGATAGTAATCGGAGAAAGTGGCAAGAAAGTGACAAGCAACAGAGAGAAAGCAGAACTGCTTAATTCCTTTTTTTGCATCTGTCTTTACACAGAAGGGGGAAAAAAGAGTGCAACCTACCAAAAAGAGCCCTGTAAAAACCAGGTTAGGAATAATAATACCTTAAAGAAAGCTAAAAGGGGAGTGGATGGTTTGTGAGTTATGTTAACCTAATTAGCTCTTCCCGGGTTGGGTAGATGATAGATTCTACTTTTCAGATCATCAGCTTTCTTTTAATGACCCCATAATCCCTTGCGAAGTGGAGTCTAGGCAACTGAGTGGAGCTAGCAGTGTGTTTAATGGCTGGATGCCCTTCCTGTCACCAGTGGGGAGTTCTGTTCAGCAGATATATTCTCATTGAGCTCAGAGAGAGAAATAGCTGCCTCTACCTAGGATCAAACTCACAGCCTCCTGATTATGAGGCAAGAGCTCCACCTCTAGGCCACCGCACCCAAGATCCTACTTTCAGATGACCCTGTAAAGTTTCTTTGTTTGGAGCATGACATCTTTGAGGAACACAATAACTGGTTTAGATTTAGGAGGGTTGTGAGAATACAGTTGATTCTTTGAGCGTGCACACACACTCTCCAGTTTTCATTCTAGTTAAAAGCACTTGCCCTCACATTCCTTCCAAACCTCTTATGAAAAAAAACAACCTACAGTTTGGGAAGGAGTTTGTTGAGATGGGCAACTGTATAAATTAATTGAATAACTAAATAAATACACACCTGGGCTTTTTCCCTCCCCGCCTCTCATCTTGTGTATAGTACAGGTTCCGTTTCACTTCATTTGCTCCTAAGATTTTTGTCCTTTTTAGTTTGCGTGCTCAAAACACAAAGCCTTTTTTGTCTCTTCAAAGTAAAATAGCAACCTTTGAAGTTGAAGAATTCAAAAGGGGTGGGGTGGGGAAGTAAAAGAATTGATGGCTTCTTTCAAAACCATTCTGCAAGGTTGTTGTTTTTGTGTTAGACCCTGATTCTGCTTATTCCTCTCTTCTCACATTAATCTTTCCCCTTTTAGTTTCTACATTTAAATAAAGGTAGTCCTCAACTTACAACTGTTTGTTTAATGTTCAGCTGCAGAGATCTCCAAAATTGGGCACGTTAAGACTTGTGGACTTCAGCTCTCAGAATTCCTCAGCCAGCATGGCTGACTGAGAAATCCTGGAACCACAAATCTTACGGTTATGCCTGAGGAATTCTGTGAGTTGAAGTCCACAGATTCACAGTTGGTAAGTTAAGGAAACTGCCTTAGGGCATTATAAGAATGAGCTTCTGCCAACTAGTGACTTGCTGGTTGAGTTTTTACTATAGGAGGTCTCCCAACTTGGCAACTTTGTGGACTTCAACTCCCAGAATTCTACCATGCTGGCTGGGGAATTCTGGGACTTGAAGTCCACATGTCTTAAAAAGTGCCCAAGTTGGGAGACCTCTCCTACTGTATTGGCATAAATGGCAATTACGGTTGCAAAAGCCCAACATCTACAAAAAAAAAACCCACCTAAGATGAGAAAAAGCAGATCTATTTAATGTCTGCAAGCTTTCTTGAATACATGCTGGTAGATAGCCAGATGTTATGGTTTTGGGGAATGACCTTGAGGAATTGGGTGAAAAGATGCTGCCTAGGGACCGGTCAGATAAGAGGCCTCAGCCGGACAACGGACAGAACAAGAAGCTCAAGAGAGACACCCTTCCATAAACTCACAATATCCCTTTAATGTAGATGTACAATAAACTAGAATTGGATTATCTGGCTCTGCCTCTTGTGTGGTCTGTCTGGTTAGACCGACACTGTTATCTAAAACTATAGATACAGATGTTCCCCTAAGGGACTGGTGGAGTCCTTGGCTGCTATCAACAGGCCTTGATTCAGCCTGAAACCTGCTTTGTCTATTGGGAAAGTCCCTTCGCTGGTGTGTGTTAAAATGCCCAAATCTTGGGGCCTTGGCAGCAAGCCGGGATAAACCTTTTAGTGTTCATTGAGAAGAACTTCAGCTGTTTGATTGTGGTTTGTTAATCAGGCGCAAGAACAGCCAGCTAAAAAGGACGGACGAGCTGCTTCTCTTTCATAGTTAGCTGCTAGTGTGTTTGTAGTAAAGCCTGTGAAGGAAACCAGACTGTGGTCTGTTTCTCTGCCTAAGCCTCCCTTATATACAGGCAGGCCTCGTTTAGTGACTGTTCAGTGAAAGTTACAATGGCCCTGAACAAAGGGACCTGCGAGTCTTTTTCAGACTTCGACAACTGAGGCAATGTTCCCATGGTCACGGGATCAAACTCTGGACTCCTGGCAACTGATCGTGTTTATGACGGTGCTACAACGGCCGTAAGTTTGAAAAAACAGCTCGGGCCGTTGCAACTTTGGCCACTAAATGAACTGCTGTAAGTCGAGGGCTGTCTGTGTAAAAGGCACCCTGTTTGCTAAGCAAGACAGTGGAGTGAGTTTCGTCCCCTTTTACAGCCTTTCTCACCACGGTCATTAAGTGAATCACTGCCATTGTTGAGCTAGCCACACAGACATTAAGTGAATCAGGGTTCCCCCATTGACTTGCTCGTCGGAAGGCCGCAAAAGGGGGATTGCGGAACCCCATCATAAATACGAGTTGGTTGCCAAGCACCTAATCGGGGCAGCCATGGGGATGCCGTGATGGTCATAAGTGTGAGAAATGTTCCTAGGGTCATTTTTTTTTCAGTGCCGTTGTAACTTCCGAGTGGTCGCTAAACAAAAATGGTTGCAAGTCCAAGTACCCATCCTTCCTTTCTCTCTCAACGACTGATATCATTTCTGTCTCTTCCACAGTCGGCATCCAGGGTGTCTGCTCTGCCGCCTCCAGATCTCTCATGGCGCTGAAGGCGGAGGCCCCCTTGACAGACTACACCGAGGTCGCTTCGGCCATCTCACGCTTCAGGGAGAAGGAGAAGATGGCTGTTGATTCCCGGCTGCACCTCCGCCCCTCGGGGAGGCAGGATGGAGCCCTTGTGAACCTCATGGAGAAAGGTGGGGGTGTCTTTTCTCACAAGGGTGCATGGATGGCACTGGGAAGACAACCTAACAAAGGATGTCCGGAGCCATGGGCAGAGACAAGGCAATATTTATAAGTACCGGAGTGTCAGGATTGCAGCAATCGCCCTTATTAAATCATGATTCTTGAGCCAAACTTCAAAAAACTTCAAAGGGTTTGTTAAAGGCAACCTACTGGTGCTGCCCTGTATGAAGCCAACTCTGGCATATGTCATTTACAGTGACCCTGTTTTCCCCCTCTCACCTGCGTGTGTCATCAATCATATTCTCCAACTGAGCACCTTCACGGTCTGGGTGTCATCAATCACGTTCTCCAGTTAAATATATCCGTGGGCAAAAGCTCTGGTATTTTAGTTGCATTCTTTTCAAGCGTAAGAGTTGGAATGTACTTTCCCTTCCAAACTGCTGCACTGTTCTTCCAGATTTCCTTCCTTCCCACCCACCCTCTTTTTTTTGATGGCAACTACTAAAACAGGCGTAGGAATGTTTTATGAGTTGACATGGAGATTTTAAGAAGGGAAGCAAGCTGTCTAATCCAAAGTGAGAGAGAGGTTTAGGATTAGGGCAAGTATGTGAAGCACTGGTGTTTATCGTAAATCTTTGGCAAGAAGGAACAGTACAGGGGTTCTTGGTAAGCCTACTGTTTTGGTTTATTTATGTTCCATCTTTATTACTTAACTAAAGTAAGTAACTCAAGGTGACAGACATATGTAATCCTCCTTCCTCTTCCTGCTCCTCTTTTGCCCATACAACCTGTGTAGTGAGTAGGGTTGAAAGAGGAACTGGCCCAAAGTCATCCAGACTTTCATGGCTAACTAGAACTAGAACTCACCGTCTCCTGGTGATTGGCCCAAAGTCACCCAGCCAGCTTTCATGGCTATGATGGAACTAGAACTCACTATCTCCTGGTTTTCACCAAAGACCAGGCCTTTTTCCTAGCTTCCATGCTTGGCTGGGGCATTCCAAAAATATCAGAGGGTCTTCTAATGCAGGGGTCTTCAAATATGACAGCTTTAAGACTTGTGGACTTCAACTCCCAGAATTTCTCCTTTGGGCATGTTAGCTCAGGAATTCTGGGTGTTGAAGTCCACCAGTCTTAAACTTGCCACATTGATAGAACCCTTGTGCTTAGAGAAACAATCCGAGTTACAGAACTCTCCCTAGGTGCAAGTTTGCGGTTCTTCTCAATAAAAATCCTATTTTTCTCCTCCCTGCAGGACAATACCCGTTTTCCGACTCGGACAGCCAGGATGAGCTCGGTATCTCCTGGAAGCAGGAATACCTAGTAGCCGAGAATCCGGACGATGGCCGGCTGGTGTGCATGGTGTGCGGGGGCTTCTTGGCCACCTCCGGCCCCGCGGCGGCCCGCCAGCACATCCTGCAGCAACATGCCCACTCGCTGGACTTCACCCTGGAGGAGAAGCGCAACATCCTGGAAGGCTGGAGCGAAGGGGCCGTGCTGCCTCCCATCGCCGATTCACCGCCTCCCTCCACAGGTAAGCGCCTCCCGGCCACCGTCGTGACGTGACCCTCCCCCGGATCAGAACGGCCAACCAGCTTCTGATTCCCTTTCTGGCCCTTCCCACCCCAGGCGGCCCCGGCGAGAACAAGCAGCCTGCCGAGATCGAAGTCCTCCTTGATACGGAGGAAGTGCCCGTGAGCCGGAAGCGCGGGCCTGTCCACGCACGCCGCGGTGAGTGCTAGGTCACAGAGGTGGCAGGAGGCTGCCAAGAGTGTCCCTTTTCACAGCCCCGGGCCACCTCCCTGCACCCCAGGGGTCCTTGACTTACGACCATGGTTGGGACTGAGATATCCGTGGCTACTCGGTAAAACGAAGCCGTGCCCTGTTTTCTGTCCGGCATCCTGAAGCAAAACCGCTGCATTTGCGGTCATTCATGCGGTCATTAAGCAGATCTAGTCCGCCCGTCCCCTCCTTGAATTTTCTCGTTGGAAACTGGCAGGGAAGGCCTCAAACGGCCACCTCTCGATGCCGGGACGGTTGTTAGTGGGAGGGCCCGTTGTTGAGTCCCCCTTTTTGTCTTCCACCCCAAATGCCATGGTATCTCCCAACGCATCGTCGTAAATGAAGGACTGCTGGCTGTTCTTTAAAAAATACCACTCCCATCCCCAAACCTGCCACCTGGGAAAGTGCGTGTTTTTTCAAACCAGCCTTGTTGTGAACAGTCGTACCGTGCCAGGAATTCGTATTGTGAGTGTGTTTGTTGGCCGGCTGTCGGAATTCCTCCCTGCCTCTCCTGGCTGCAAAAGATTCCTTCGCCCTGAGCTGACCTCAGACCGAGAAAGAAAACCCCAATCCCCTCTTTCTCGGCGTCTGTCAAAGAGGCTGCTCAGGGATAGAAAGGTAGATATATCCCAGCATCCTTTGCTGCAAGGCTAAGCTCCCGGGGGGGGGGCTTCTGGGAGCTGTAGTCCACCCACTGGAGAATCCCAAAGTTCCCTCCCTTGCTCTTCTTCCCTAGCCAGGTTGCTGCAAAAGAGACCAACTCGGCTGCATGCAGGTAATCCTAGACTTACAACCCTTTTGCTGAGTGAGAATGGTCGTTAAGGGGATTTTCTTCGCCCCTGTTTTTTTCTTACGACCCCTCTCAGCACAGTCGTTAAGCAAAACGCCGCGTCCGTTAAGCAAGTGACCCACTTACCCCCCCAAAAGACTTGGTAGGAATGAAGCCCCCAATCCTGCTCCCTTTTGGCAACTCACGTCGACCTTGATTTACGACTGCCCGCGGAGCCACAAAGTTTCCGTCCGTAAAGCGAGACAGCTGTCAAGTTGAAATTTTGCCCCGTTTCACGGCGTTTCTTGCCATGGTTGTTCAGTGAATCATTGCAGATAAATGAATCTGGCTTCCCCGTTGACTTTGCCTGTCAGAAGGTTGCAAAAGGGGACTGTCATAAATACAAGTCTGTTGCCAAGCACCTGCATTTTTGATGATGTGCCCTGTGGTCGTAAAATGTGAAAGAAGCGGTCCCAGGTCACTTTTTCTCCCCCCAGTAGGCGTAACTAAACGCACCGTTGTAAGTGGAGGACTACCTGCGTCATCTTTACCCTTAGCTTGGCAAAGTAGCACGGAACAAGCCACCAACGTCTCCGAAATGCCTTGGCACTGAAGTGTGTTTTGTCTCCACGCTAAAAGCTGCCGCTTCCTAACCGTGTCTTTTGTGTGTCTCTGTCCTCCTTTTTTGTTTTTTGGTCGTGAAAAGAAACCAGATCCTTTTCCTTCCCAAAGCTGCCCCACCCCATTAAAAGACCCATGACTGAACTCCCGTGCTTTTCTCGTCTTCTCTCTTCGCAGCGGAGGGCTTGCACGTCGACGCCGAGCGGCGACTTTCCGTCCGACAGAGGCTGCCCGCCAAGGATTCAAGGAGCCAGGAGCCCATGGAGGCTGCAGGTAACACGGGGTTTGCCATGGAACCAGTTGTGGCGTGTAGCTTTTTGGTTTTCCTTCCCTCTCTGTCCCCCCCCCCACCTCTTTTGTGTGTGCTGAGCACTGGGGGGATTCAAATTTTTTTGCTACGGTTCCTGGCAAGGTTACTGCAAATTCCCCCTTCCCTCCCCACCCCACTAACCTGTTTTCCAGCTCTGTTCTCCTGCGCAGAGCAACAAAAGAAGACCCAGCCGATCAGCTGTGGGTGTGGCTTGGTGAATGTGGCAGGGGAAGGATACTGCAAAATCCCCCTTCCCTCTCCACCCCACTAGCCTGCTTTCCAGCTCTGTTCTCCTGTGCAGGGAAACCAAAGGAGACCCAGCCAATCAAATGTGGCTTGATGGGCGTGGTGTTTTGTGGGTGTGGCTTTGCGGGGATGGTGTGTGACTTGGTGGGCGTGGCAGGGGAAGGTTATTGAAAAATCCCCCTTCCCTCCCCACCCCACTAACCTGCTTTCCAGCTCTGTTCTCCTGTGCAGGGCAACCAATGGAGACCCAGCCGATCAGCTGGGACTCAATGGGAGGCGGAGAAGCGATGGGGTTGATGGGGCCAGTCAGGGGTGGGATTGGCCGGTTCCCCCAACTACTCAAAATTTCCGCTACTGGTTCTTTAGGACCAGTCAGAACTGGCTGAATCCCACTTCTGGTGCTGAGCTCTGTTTTAATGCCAAAACAAAGAGTTCGTTCAACAAACTCAGGAGGTGTTCCTCCAGCCTTTCAAAACTCAGGTTTCTAGCCCTCATGTAAAGCAAAGGGAAGCTTGAAAGCTGCCCAAATTGGAGGAGGATGTGATTCTATAGAGATTGTTTGCCCAGCTTACAAGCGAGAGACGTTTTGTCAGATAAGCACCATATTTTGTACGAAATAGAGGCTTGGGTGTTTCTTTGTAAAATGTATCTCCAGTCCCACAACTTGGTGGTGCTTCATCCTCAAGTTAGCTTTTCTTTATGTGTACAGTTCACAATCCCTTTTGCTGCTTCTTTTTGAACTCCCTGCCCTGCCTGTTAGTGTTTCTAGTCCTCAGGGTCCTGGAGGAATCCATGAAAAATGTCCTTTGTTGATTTTTAATACTGCTTGGAAACGTTATTCAGGGCTTGAATAAAATTGTAACTTTGATTGGATTAGAGCAGTGGAAGAGGTCACAAGGCTTATTATTTTAACAGATTAACAGAGTTGGAAGGGACCTTGGAGGTCATCTAGTCCAACCCGCCCAAGCAGGAGACCGTATTAATCACAAAAGCCAGTACAATTAAGAAATACTCAAAGGAGTATATAGTTACAAAATAATAGAATAAAATAATAACTAATAAAATCTGTGCTGATTAGATTTACATCCTGCCATGTCAGATTAAATACAGGCAATCCTCGACTTAACGACCACAAGCCCAACATTTCTGTTGCTAAGTGAAACAGTCATTAAGTAAGTTTTGCCCCCATTTTAACAACCTTTCTTGCCACGGTTAAGTGAATCACAGCAGTTGTGCAGTTAACAACGGTTGTTAAATGAAACTGGCTTCCCCCTTGGTTTGTCAGACAAAAGGGGACACTACAACCATCATAACTAGGAGTCAGTTGCCAAGCCTCTGCATTTTCCTCACACGACCAAAGGTTGTAAAGTGTGAAAAATGGTCGTCGGTCTCTTCAGTGCCATAATTTCGAACGGCCACGAAATGAACTGCTGTAAGTCTACCTGACTGCCTGTATCTCCCATCAGTAGGCCAGGCTAGCACCCTTAGCAGCCCTTCCACTCTTAGGACTCTCGTCGGCTTTAGATGTGGAGAGAATTGGAATAAGGGCATTAATGTAACTTTTCCCACTTGTTTTTTGGGGTGTTTTTTTTTGCTCCGTAGGAAAAGAGTGGCTTTCAGAATGCGGCCTTCCCAGTTCGGCTCCGGCTGAGATCCGGATTTTCACCGATGGCTCCTTCCCCGCTGGATTCACCCTGAAGCTCTACTGCCGTTCTCAGCCAGGTGGGTGTGGAAACTCTCAAAACTAGTGGTGCAAATCTTTTTTTTTTTTTTTTTTTTTAAAGACTCTGGAAATATTGGTGCTGTCCCAGGCTTGGCACAGATCAGGAGGTTTTTAATCTACAACTGATGTACCAGGCCAAGGTCAGCCGGCAATCTCCAGTATCTTGCCCTGATATCTTGGCAATTCTGGCATGGAAAACCTCTTCCCTTTTGTTTGTTTTATTTTATCTTATCTTATCTTATCTTATCTTATCTTATCTTATCTTATCTTATCTTATCTTATCTTATCTTATCTTATCTTATTTTTACATTAAAAAGAGATTGTTTAGACGGAGTGGTTGCCTCCCTTCTTTTCCAGAGAATTGTTTTCTTAGCTCTTTGTTTTGTCCCATTTTTCCTTTGCTATTTATTCTTCTTATCTTCTTTATTCCCCCTTTTATTGGTATTATTATTATTACTATTATTATTTAAACATGGAACTCAGTCAACTGAACTTTTAAAAATGTATCACAACTATTATTGATCGATTACTATTATTTAAATGTGAAACTCAGTGGGGATGCTGCAACAGTCGTTAAGTGTGAAAAAGGGTCACACTTTTGGTTACTTTTTTCAGTCCCATTGTAACTTTGAACTGTCACTAAAGGAACTGTTGTAAGTCGAGGACTACCTCTATTCAGTCTCCAGCTGTATTGGATTGGGAGACATACATACATACACACACACACATACACATATATATATGCACACACAGACACATATCTTTTTTTCAAGCACCAGAGCAACTTCAAACGGCTTCGAAACAAACGGTCGTAAGTGGAGGACTGCTTGTAACCAAAGACACTGCCTTCTTTTGGTGTTTGGCTTGATAATTTGCTCCTCAAAGCTGCAGAAAACTACTTGCCTGGGAGTGGGGGTGGGGGGGGCGGGACAGGAAGCTGAGTATTTGGATGGTGTGTACCCCACAATGACCACTGTGGTGTGTTTGGGTTGTAGAACCATCACAAGGCCCCGGAGCGAAGGCAAACACAAGGAAAAAAACCGTGGGTAAGCATGAACCTTCGTTTCTCTCGAACGTCGGATCTTTGTTTGACATCAGGTTGCGTTTCATTGGGCGGGGAGGGATCAGCAGTGGGTTTCCCTCTGCCAGAGTTCACTAATATTGTCTGGTAAAAGATTCCTCTCCCTTCCAAGGAAAGGAGATTTCTGTGTTGTCCATTGATCCGTGTGGCTTTTGGAACCAATTAAGAACATGTGCCTGTTTCTCTCCTTCATCTTTTTTTTTTTTTTTTTNCATTTTTTTTTTTTTTTTTTAAAGTCACTAGTCCTCATTGTTTTAGGGGGGAAAAAATCAATGGCACAGGAACTGGGAAAGTTTGTAGAGAATTATGGTTTATCGAGCAGAAATTAGCATCCATGTCCAAGGGGGAAGTGGAGATAAGCCAACAATTTGACTCCACTTCGCTAGGTTCCTGGCCATCCTTGTGCACCAATTCCATCCTTGGGGACAGATTTTGGAAATGTGATCACTTCCTATAAAAATTATAGGAACCTGAAACACGCCGCAGCTGGATCCGGCCAGAACTGCCTATCCAGCTGTCTCACAGAGGCTTCAGCATTCTGGGAAATTCACAAATATGGGGAAGAAAGTCAAATATTTCGCTGCCTGGTTGTTCTTCCTTAAGGAAGCCCATTCCTGATTTTAGAGGCTGCAAAGAACAGCAGCCATTGCAAAGAGAATAATAGAGTTGGAAGGGATCTTGGAGGTCTTCTAGTCCCAATCCCCTCTTGCTCAAGCAAGAGACCCTGTCCCATTTTGAAACAAATGGCTGTCCAGTCTCTTCTTGAAAACCACCAGTGATGGAGCACCCACAACTTCTGGTGGCAAGCAGTTCCACTGGTGAATTGTTCTCACGGTTGGGAAATTTCTCCTTAATTCCAGGTTGCTTCTTTCCTTAATTTAGTTTCCATCCGTTGCTTCTCGTCCTGCCTTCAAAGTGCTTTGGAAAACAGGTTGACCCCTTCCCTCCCCTTGCTTTTCTGGGTAGTCTTGAGACCCTTTAAAGCAGGGATCTTCAAACTTGGCAACTTTAAGACTTGAGGAATTCTGGGAGTTGAGGTCCACAAGTCTTAAAGTTGCCAAGTTTGGAGACCCCTGTTTTAAAGGGTGCTAAGAAGCACCATGCTTATCTTACCCCACCGGTACATTAATCAGCAGGGAAGTTCTGGAAAGCTCACAGATTGCAGGCCTGTTGGCTGAACCCCTCTTATGTCAGCAGTGCAGGAACCAGAAAGGGGGACATTGTTTAAATTATGTCAGATTAAAACGGTGATAAAAAGAAGAATGTGCACAGTTCCAGCCCCATTCCGGGCCAGGTGGATCACAAGGGATCCAACCGGCTAGTCATTCTGTGGGCGTGTACATCAGTACTTCCATTTTTAAGTCATTTTCAGAATTGGCTTTCCTTGGTTTTGATGCTGCTTTCCATGGCTTGACCAATTAGATGGGCTGAGACAGAACAGCATTAACAGAGTTGGAAGGGACCTTGGAGGTCTTCTAGTCCAACTCCTCTTGCTCAAGACAAAAAGGCTTATTTGTTCGTGGGCCCAAAACTTCTGTCACTAGATGAGACATTTGTTAAGCGAGTTCCGCCCCCACAGCTAGGCAGTTGATAAGTTAGTAAGCCGGTTGTTAAGTGAATCTGGCTTCCCCATTGACTTTGTCGCGAAAGAACCATCGTAAGTATGAATCGGAAGCATCCATCTTCTGATCACGTGACCACCGGGGTGTGTGCAATGGTCGTAAGTGCAAAAAACTCCTGGCCGTGAGTCTCTTTTCCCACAGTGCCATTGTAACCCCGGGCACTAAACAGAACGGTTGTAAGTGGAGGATTTCCTGACCGATGATCCGCGCCCTTGCCTCTCATCCCCAGATCGCGACTGCTCCGTTTCCCTGTTGCGGCTTCACTCCAGGGACGCTGCCAGCCACCTCCACCCAAGCCAGGACACCCTGTCCCCCCGTTGCCCGCTGGGTAGCTCTGCCGACAGCCGCCCCAAAGACTGTGGGGCAGTTCGGGGAGCAGCCCGACGGGGGGCCCCTGCTGGCAAGGAGGCCTCCACCGCCCTGGAGAAAGGCTTCAACCCCAGGTGGCGGGCGCGGTTCCTGGTGGACTTCGACGACGCCACTGGCCACCTGGTGTGCATGGTTTGCGAGTACCCCTTGCGACGCATCTGCCTGGCCACCGTCAAGCAGCACATCCTCCAGTGCCACGCCGAGACACTCCAGATGCCCCGCGAAGTCCGGCGTACCATCCGCGAAGTCTGGGAGAACCGGTGCCAGCCCTCCGCCCAGGCCCCAAGGAAGTGAGGGGGGCTCTCCAATCCCACTTGACTCGGGGAGCCATGAGAAAGGGTTAAAGGAGACCAAATTTGGGTGGACCAGGCAGGCGCCCAGGGGGGCAGAGCTTGAAGGAAGGAGGCTCCACCCCTCCTCAGAAAGCTCCGCCCCGACACTAATTCCTAATCTCCTTTTGCTGGAGGACAGAACAGATTCTGAGCTGACTCTGCCGCTGTTTTTTCCAAGTCTTAATTCTTTTTTTCATTATTATTATTATTATTTGTTTCTATTTTCAACTTTGCTTTTCCGTCCTAAGCAGAAGCAGCTCTGATTTCTCTCTGGCCCCAGGCTTGCTTTCTTTCTTTTTTTCCTCCTCCTCACTGGCAAAATTCCACACCGCAAGAGAAGGGAAAACGGAGAACGGGAGTCGCCGCTAAATCCGCAAGTCGAGATGGGAGAGTTTTGCCACCGCCTTCCCCTTATTTCAGGGTCGGTTCATTAAAAAAAGAAAAGAAACTCAGGGGGAAATCTTTTTTTGAGTTGCAGTCAGACCCTTTTGCCTTTTTTTATTATTGTTATCAATTTTTTTTTTACGTCTGTCTCCACAAAAGCTGCAGGAAGAAATAAGTAAGATGTAGTCATTGCTGGGACTGCCTTTTGCAGCTGGGATATCATTTTCATTGCCAGTAGCGCTGTGTTTCTGCGGTTAAAGGGACCCCGTGCTTTGGTTCCCTGATTTAACCAGAGGATTCAAATATCAACCTCGGCCTTTCAAACAGATTTATAAACCACAGGGAGCAGTAAAATTATATTTTATGTTCTACAAGTGGTCTCCTTTCTATCGATGTACATTTTGAGTTCTGTGTTCTGGTTACCGTTTCACTTGTGCTCCTGCAGGGGAAAAAAAGGGGGAGAATTTCTCTTTTGTTAGAATCCTGTAGCGGCGAAAAGGTGGCCAGACCCATCAACTCTGCTGAACAAAATCCCTTCGTCTGCTTTACGGTTTTGCAACTGGGCCACCATCGCTGGGGTGTGTTCAGCTTAAGCAAAGCCTGGCTTTGAAAAGCAGCATGTGAAGAAGCAGCAGTCTCTCTGTGTGTGCCTTTATTTATCCAGGTGTCAGTTCAACAGGTGCAAGCCAGGAAGCCAAGCGAGATTTATTTTTTTCCCTTTATTCAAAAATGGACGGAAGTTCTTGCTGTAATAAATGAAAGCAGGTTTATAACCGAGTTGAATCTTAAAGGTAAAGGAAGAACAACTGGTGTCCTCTCCTATATTCCAGAGAAAGGATCGTTAGTGCTGCTGCTAATTTACAATAAAACCACTGAAAAATCTATTTTCTCTCTCTCTCCCCCCCACACCCCTTTTTGGGATTGCTTGCAGTTGCAGACTCCACCACTTGAGGGCGCCTTTGACTTGTAAAAGGAATCAGGGAGAGAAGAGAGGATCAAATCCTAGAGAAGACTTCTCTGCGTAATTTGAATTCCCAGATATATTTGCTTCTGTGGTCTGATCCCCCAAAAACAGATAGGGAGCACCTATGATGCAAGATGCATGTTTTCTGCCTGCCTGCATTGTCACGCATCCTACATAAAAGGGGAATTAGCAATTCTCCTAGGGCTGTGACGTGTGCCAGAGATGTCACGCAGAGCCCTCTGTATGAGCATGTGCGCCATCACCAACTGCTCTTCTGGTTTCTGGCGTGCAGAGCCCTCTCTGTGGGCATGCATGCCGGGCAGCTGGTCTTCATGGATGCTGTACCACCCGTAAAACGGTCAAAAACAGGTCCCAAAACAGCAAAAAACATCCCCCCAAAAGGCATGCACATGCCGGGCAGCTGGTCTTTTGGGTTTCTGGCACTCCAGCATGCACCATCTGTTCCAGTTTGGGCACTTGGTGCCAAAAAGGTTGACCATCACTGTCCTAGGGCAAATTAAATCTTGCCAGTGGTGATAGACTACCGGTTTGGCCCGGTTCAGACGAACCGGTAATAAAAAGAGAAGAATCGGCAGAATCGGCCCTCCCGTTCACCCCTGTGCTTTTCTTTATCCTCTCGGTTGATTGGCATTGCAGGCCTCAGCTGGTGTGGGGAAAGCTGTGCGCATGCATCACCAAACCAGCAGTGGAACAGGTAGGATCCCACTGCTGAATCTCACACATGCAACACAGACAAACACACACCCAAAGCCTTGCCAAATATTTGGACGTTTCCAATGGATGGAAGACAAGTCAGAATAGTTGTGAACGTTGTTTATCAGGCCCACTCTTGTTTCCTGTCCTGGAGATGTTTTAATGGAGGCAACTGAGTTAAAATGGACCATTTTGGGTGTGTGGGGACCTGGGAACCCTTCCTCCCCGCCCTCCCCCTTCAAAAGAGACGCTCATTACTCATTACAAAAGCAGAAATGACATTTAATAAATTAAGGGAAGCCTTTTACAGTCGGGCCCAATAAATAACAAAAGCAAGGTCCAGAGAGAAGAGAAACAGCAAGGCAGAAGGAGGAACCGAACGGCAAGAGGCAGTATTGTTTTAAGTACAAAATAGTCTAAAAAGAGAAATAGAGGAGAAATTGGACTTGCTACCCAGCACCGTCACAACTGCTACGCGGAAGGGGGTGTTGCTTGGATCAGGGATCAGGGAAGCAAAGCCAGGTGCACAGATTTACGGAGGCCAGTGTGTGTACACACACACACACATGCAGATACAAAATCGGCCATTAAGCTTTGCGTGTGCATTGAAAGGTGTGTTTTCGTTGGTTTTATTTTTCTGAGTCGTCTTTTTCAGAAACTGAATCCGTGTTTCCCAATTTAGCTGCTGTTTCCCGCATCGCCTCTTTTTATTTTTATTTTTTTTTAAGAAAAAAGAAAACCCTGATCGGGCTTTCAAAATATTTGGGGAAAGGAAAAAAAATCGATTTGCTTAGCTGAAGAGGCTTGCCAACTTAAGAGTTTTGATGTCATTCTGAAGTGGGCAGGCTTTTAAAACGCAGGCGCTGCTCGCTTGGGGCAGGTCGCGGATTCTGAGACTTGTTTCCTTGCTTTTAACCCCATAAATCAGGGGTCCTCAAACTTGACAACTTCAAGACTTCTGGACTTCCAACTCCCAGAATTCCCCAGCCAGCATTTTTTAAAATTAATTTATGATTGTTGCTTCGTGACAGGCTTGCTAGTCTCAATTGCAATTGGCAAGTGACCACCAGGAGGCAGTATGTGACTTGGTTTTGTCTCATATAATCCCACACTGCCTCCTGGTGGTCATTCTAAGCAAGGACATGCACAACAAAGAGCAAGAAATTAGCTTGGTTCGGAATTTCTGGGAGTTGAAGTCCACAAGTCTTAGAGTTGCCAGGTTTGGAGACCTCCGCCCTAAATCTATTCAATTTCTCTCCCTTTCTTTGCCAGACCCTTTCCAATTTTTCATAATCCGGTGTGCTGGGGGAAAAAAAATGATTTCCCACACTGACCTTCATGGAAGCTTCTGTAGCAAAAGATAAGCTTGTTCCTTTACCCACCCATTCCCAGTCTCATCCTAATCAATATTTTCCCCACTACAGGTAGCCTTACAATCACAGTCGAGCCAAACACAAGGTGAGACCGTTGTTAAGTGAGTTGACTTTTTTTTTTTGCTACAGATAAGTGTAGCTGTTAAGTGAATCCTATAGTCCCAAAGCAAATCTGACTTGGCCCAAGTGCCCAAATTTTGCCCCCGGGATGCTTGCAAACAGTCGCAAAATGTGAAAACTGGTCATAAGTCACTTTTTCCTCCCCCGGTCTTGTAAATTTGAGCAGTCACTAAACGGTTATAAGTCGAGGACTACCCGTACCCCAATCCTGGGAATTTCCAGAGGGTCTGTAAAATCTTGCCGCTGGCAGTATTCAGAATAAAAAATAGAGATCAGCCTTTTCCAACCAAGAAGAGGAACAGTGCAAAAAAAACCACACAAATCTAGACACTTCAGAGAGAGACAAACATGGAAACTACAAAGATATTTTTTATCACAGTTGTGTGGCTTTTTTGTCGCTTTTGGCCTGGTGAATGTGGAAATGGAGGGCCTGCCTGCTGCCCACTCCTCGTTGCATCTCCCCCTCCCCAGTTTTCTAAAACCACATATATTTTTCCCCTCCCCAATTTATGCTGACTTGGCAGGTTGTAGCTGGTGATGGGTTAGAGAGAAACCGAGACTCCTTGGAAGACCATTGAAAGCCACAGGGCCTGCGGCACCAGCTCTTTGCATTCCCCCTTTTTGTGTGGGAGGGGGGCATGGGGATTTTAAGACTAGCCCCACCCCTTCCAATTAAAAATATCCATTTATGTATTGCATCTGAAGTCAGAAGTGAGCTTTTAACCCTCCCCAAATGGATTCTAGGCACCTTGAAATGGGTATATAAACTTTATAATCTGTGGACTTCAACTCCCAGAATTCCTCAGCACAGCCAGCTCAGGGATTCTGGGAGTTGAAGTCCTGCAAGTTGTAAAAATTGCCCACTCCTCCCCTGCTCTATTGAGATAGCGGCCTCTGTTGTCACTGCCTGCCGAGGATGATGGGAGGGGTAGTCTCTCCCACCAGTAGGAAGACATAGCATCCTTTCTGTCCCTTTGCGTCTTTCTAAACATTTAAAAAAGTTTTTTTTGTTTTCGCAGAGACCCTGCCAAGATGGGGAGGTGGGCTACTTTAACTGTGTTCAGAGAGGAGGGGGCTCCTGTTTCTCATCCCTCCCCCCCCTTTAAATCCTCAGTCCCCGTAGTCAGAGACCAATGCAAGGTTTTGGATCTGCACCTGGGAGGTGGGCAACGTCACTGCCACTTGAGGCTCATTAAAGCAGCCGCTTCTTATTTTTTTGTCCCACCCAGGAAAAAGCTGGTTTAGAAAGCCTGCAGCGATTGGCTGCCTCGATCCATTGCAAAGCCTCATGTTTTGCCATCGGTTCTGAAATGCTGTGCAACCCTCATGACAAGAGATGGGCAGAAATTGGGGGAGGGGGTGGAAGATAAAAAGAGAGACCTGGTTGTCCCACCCCCCTTCCTTAAGCAGGGGAGGAAAGGATGATTGTCTCACTCCTAGTTTTCTATTTGTAGGAAGGGTGTGTTTTTTTGTTAGCCCAGAAGGAAAGCCTGCAGTGTCCAGTTTGGGGAATGCGTTCCACCCTCATCCCCCCCACACTCCATTTAACACCCCCCCCCATCAAACCCTCCTTATAGATGCACAAACACAGAGACAATTGGCAAATGCACAAGGAATTGGGATATACTGCTGTCCACAGCATAGAGAGGAAGTAACCTGGATCTTTTCTTTGAAAAAAAAAAAAAAGGCAGTGGTAAGGAAATAGCTCCCTCTAATTTATACACACAGACGCACGCGCACCCCCCCCCCCAATAAATTAACCTGGCAAACAACCCCAACCCAGTCACTCCCCATTCCCTTCCCACCTGGATGCCAAAGTAAACCAGCTTGAAAAAGCCATGGGTGGGCGGTTGAAACCGCAGCCGCCGCTTAAATTTTGTGCCGTCCAGACCCACAAAAACCAAGCTTACGGCAACCTTGTGCGTTGAGACACACATCTACGAGGTTCTGGATTTGGCAGTCGTCTTGCCGCTTTGACCATCTTGGGGAGTGGGGGCTGCAATCCTCCTGCCTCCCTATCCCTTATTGCACGCCCCTCCCCTTTTGTTTTTCCCTAGCCCTGAGAGTTGACGGAGATCACCCGGTGGTGCTCCATCCTAGTTCACACCTCCGTCTCCACGCCAGCCAGCTTGGGGGTGAGGATGCGGGGCGTGACGCCGGCGTTGAGGTCCGTTTCGAACTGCAAAAGTTGCCCCATGAAGTTCAGGTTGGGCGAGATGACGGGCCGGCGGCCCTTGACGTACTTGTAGGCATCGCCCATGGTCATCAAGGTGTGCTTCATCAGGTAGGCGATGACGATGGTAGCTGAGCGTGAGACGCCGGCCTGGCAGTGGACAAGGACTCCCTTGCCATTCTGATGGGCCTCCTCTGGAGTTGGGGAGAGAAACGGCACCATTAAGAGGCAGGACATACTCAAGGACTCCAAACTTGGCCCCTTTCACAGTTGTGGACTTCAACTCCCATCATTCCCCAGCCAGCTTTTTTTTTTAATTAATTCTATGACTGTTGCTTAGTGACAGACTTACTAGTCTCAGTTGCAATTGGCAAGTGACCCACTAGGAGGCAGTATGTGACTTGGTTTTGTCTCATATAATCCACACTGCCTCCTGGTGGTCATTCTAAGTAAGGACATGCACAACAAAGAGCAAGAAATTAGCTTGAGGAATTGTGCCCAAAATTTTTGTTGCCAAGGGAGACATTCGTCAGCTGAATTTTGTCCCATTCTACAACCTTCCTTGCCTCAATTATTAAATGAATCACTGCAGTTGTTCAAAGTAACACAGTTGTCAAGTGAAATCTGGCTTCCCCGTTGAGTTTGCTCATCAGAATGGTCGCCAAAGGGGATATACACACAACCATAGGGACGCTGCAACCGCCCTAAATATGGGTTGGGTGTCAAGCATCCCAGGGTAAATCATGTGATGCTGCAACGGTTGTAAGAGTGGAAAACAGCCATAAAAGACACTTTTTTCCAGCGCCGTTGTAACTTCGAAAAGATTGCCTGTTCTCCCTCTTAACTTTTTTCTTTCCTCTTGCCCAAATTTTAGTCCCCCTGCCCCACTGAGATCTGAAATGTTTCCTGCAAAGAATTATGGGTGGGCATGAGGATTTCCTTCCAGCATTTCCAGAGGTGGGATTCAGCCGGTTCGGACTGGTTCTAGAGAACCGGTAGCGGAAATGTTGAGTAGTTCAGAGAACTGACCAATACTGTCTCTGACCGCCCCCATCCCCATTCTATTCTTCACCTCTCAAGTCCCAGCTCATTGGCTGGGACTTCTTTGGTTGCCCTGCATAGGAGAAGAGAGCTGGAAAGCAGGTCAGTGGGTGGGAAGGGCAGGGGGATTTTGCAGTAACCTTCCCCTGTGACGTCCACCAAGCCAAGCCACACCAAGCCACACCAAGCCATGCCCATAGAACTGGTAAGAATTTTTGAATCCCACCATAGTTCCCACTTATGGGCTCCCCAACCTGGGTCAAGATTCGGCTCGTACCGATGAACTCAAACGCCTCCTCAAAATATTGCCGCAGGTCCTGTCGGTTGTTGTCGGTGGCCGGTAAGCGCTTGTAACGGAGGCGCCCGCTCTCGGCGTGGTAGAGAGGCAAGTGGGTTGTGACATTGAGAACATGGCCCACATTGAGATGGAGCAAAATCTCCAGGTTCTGGGCGTCCCTCTCATTGCCCAGGTAGAGGAAGGGGAGGATGGGGCTCAGTTCGGCGTTCTCCAAGTCAGGGGTCAGCGGAGAGCCCACTTCGTCCGAGATCTCCGGAGCATCCAACCCGATCGGACTGCCTGTGGCCAAAACACGAAACGTGAGGATGGCATTCCTGCCCATGGGGCACAATGGAGACGTTGCGTGGCAAAACGGGAGGGGTGGAGGCACAGGAGATCAAAGTGCTTTCTCCCCTCTCTGCCT
This sequence comes from Laticauda laticaudata, assembly GCA_004320025.1. Taxonomy (NCBI): domain Eukaryota; kingdom Metazoa; phylum Chordata; class Lepidosauria; order Squamata; family Elapidae; genus Laticauda; species Laticauda laticaudata. The sequence goes on along the minus strand of BHFT01015126.1, from coordinate 7,002 downwards.
TTCCAATCCTGCTAGGTATGATCCGGGGGGGGGAGGTGTCTCCAAATTGCCCCCTTTCAGACTTGTGGCCTTCAACTCCCAGAATTCCCTAAGAGCTAATTTCTGGCTTTTTGTTCTGTGTGTTCTTACTTAGACTGACCACCAGGAGGCAGCATGGGATTATATAAAGACAAAACCGGTCGCCTATACTGCCTCCTAGTGGTTGCTTATCAACTGCAACAGACAGTAAAGTTTTTTAAAAAATGCTGGCTGGGGAATTCTGGGAGTTGAAGTCCACAAGGGGTCAAGTTTGGCAGATGAAATGCTCCCCTAGATTGAAAACAGGAGGGGGGGAGAGAAGGATAAAAGATGCTTTGCCCATTATATCAAGCTACCAGCAGGACAAGCTTCGTCTAGTCGGGACTGGGAAGCAAGGCATGATGGGCGTTGTAGTTTTAGGGGGAATGACAGGTGCACTTGTCTCCCTGGTCTGGCCCTCCTCCTTAGCTCCTCCACTCATTCAGCTGGCTAAAAGTAGGGCATCTCAAAACACCCCTCCCAGGTTTTATTCTTATTTTTATTTTATTTTTTTCAGAATGGGCCTTGGGGATAACCAAGGGTGGGGGGTGGTGGTTGGGAATGTTTTGCTGAACTACAACTCCCAACATACCTCGCCCGTGGCTATCCCAGCAGACTCCTGGTTCAAGCAACATCTGGAAAGAATTGCCTTGTTTCTCCCTGTTTAAAAGTGTTTAAACACTGATCCAGGGGTGGCCCCTTAAATGAAAAACAAGGATATATCCCACTCTTTTCTTCTTCTCCTCCTCTTCCTTCTTCTCTTCCTTCTTCCTCCTTCTTCTTCTTCCTCTCCTTTTCCTTCTTCTTCAGGGAACGCTTCTTCCATTGGCAAAAGTGGCTTAGTTGGAGCTTGCTCCCACACAGAGGGAGATAAGTGCGTTTTTAAGGTAGACTGCTCCTGAACCGAGAGGCTCTAACTTAGCATTCTTGCCTGCTGGCCCTGGTGCTTCCCTCCCTCCCTCTTTCTCCGCCCTTCAAGCTTAAGGGCCACATCAAATCCTATCTTGAAACAAAGTTTAAACTCGGGTTTAAACACAAAATGTCTCCCACAGTCCAGGTGTTTTTCTCCTTACCTCTCTTCCCAAGTCCTTGCTCATCTTTGTGCACCAAATCCAGGACCAGGTGAAGGTTCTGCGTAGGTGGGACTGCCTTGGGCAGCTTGGGGGGGCTAGTTGGTGGAGATTCCAGGACTCCCCTGCAGCCAGACCCCTCCTTGGACCACAGGCACTGCCGCAAGGAAGAGTCCTGCCCATCACAGGTGCCCCTGGATGACAGGAAGTCCAGCACAGCCAGTTTCCCTTGCTGGAACCGCCGCCGGCCTGGCACGTCGGCGACTCCGAAGCGCATGGCTCCCTGCAGCTGAGCCTTGGTGAACTCCACCAGGTTGCGGCAGTCCAGGATCAAGGGAGAGGATTGCGGCTGGACCCACGGCGGCGGCGTGCTTATCTTCTTGGCCAGCTCGTCGGGCCAGACGTTGTGGCTGGTGTAGTTGTCTCCTACTTCCTCCTCCTCCTCTTCTTCGTCCCCGCCGTAGCAGCTGGGCACCGGCGAGGATCCCACCCGGGGGTCGTAGGCCACGATGGGGTCACTGCTGCAGAAGCTGGAGGAGGAGCTGACCGACTTGACCGAGAGGTTGCACGCCAGGCAGGCCAAGGAGCGCAAAGCCACGGGGCCGCAGGAGAAGCACCCCAGCTTCTTCACGGCCTGCGGACTGCAGGCGGGGCAGCCCAGGGAGCGCAGGCTGGACCGGCTGGAGAAGCAGCCCAGAGAGCGCAGGCCGGACTTGGCCCCAGCGTCTTCGCAGCGCATCAACCGCCAGCAGCCCCAGCATCCGCATTTCAAGGGGTGCATGGTGGTGGCGGGGCTGGAGAGCGTGGAGCTGGGGGAAGCATCCACCGAAGGGTCGGCGTTCTCCTTGACGCCCCCCCGCTTCTTGAGTTTGGCCTCAGTCAGGAGCGCCTTCAGCTGCGGCGTCAGCGGTGCTTTCTTCTCGCCCTGCTTAGGGTCCGCCGGCGGCCAGGCTGAGCCACGCTCGAGCCCTCGTCCCTGAGGCTTGAGATCGAGGGTGTGAGAGTGGCCAGGGAGAAGGATGCTGCTCCGGCGGAGGCTTTCGCAGGGATCCTGGCCGGCGGCGGAGGGGGAGAGTGGCTTCTCCCCGCCACTGCCGTGGGTGACGAAGGTGTGGGTGAGGCGTAGGGCTAAAGTCTTGGGCCTCTGCAGCACCCCGATCCGCTCTTCGAGGGGCGAGGGTGGCATTGGGAAAGCTGAGCTGCGGGGAAAGGGAAGAGGCCAAAGGGAGGTGAGTACCATGCTCTCCACTCCCCTCCCCAAATTCCTGGCGTGCAGGGGGAGGAGTACTTTACTAAGGCTAAATGGATTTGCCATGCAAGGAGAGGCAACAGGGCCCAATTCAGCCCTCAGCCACCCGGGCAGGTTTCCAAGTGGTTTGCAAAGCTGGTGTTCTGAGAGCTGGCTGGGGAGGATTCTGGGAGTTGAAGTTCATCACACTTAAAGCATGGCAGCTGGGGAATTCTGGGAGTTCTGGAAGGGAGGGAGGGAGGGAGGGAGGAAAAAGGGTGGAAGGAAGCAAGGAATGAAAAATTGGGAGGGAGGGAGGGAAGGAAGGAAGGAAAGGAAGGAAGGAAAGGAAGGAAGGAAGGAAGGAAGGAAGGAAGGAAGGAAGGAAGGAAGGAAGGAAGGAAGGAAGGAAAAATTAAGAGGGAGGGAGGGAAAAGGGTAGAAGGAAGCAAGGAATGAAAAATTGGGCGGAAGGGAAGGGAAGGAAAGGAAGGAAGGAAGGAAGGAGGGAAAAGGGTGGAAGGAAGCAAGGAAGGAAAAATTAAGAGGGAAGGAAGGGAGGGAGGGAGGGAAGGAAGGAAAGGAGAGAGGAAGAAAGGGAAGAAAGGAAGGAAAAGCTAAGAGGGAAGGAAGGAAAGAGAAGAAGAAAGGGAGTAGATGAGGTGTGGATGGGAGGGAGGAAGGAAAAAATGAAGAGAGGAAGGAAGGGCCATCCCCACCATTAACGTATCCCCAGTTCAATATCTCCTGCTATTATTTCAAACCCTGAAGCCTCCCAGCCTTTTATTCACTGATGCTTCCTGCATGGCTGCCACCCTCCATGCCCTCACCCCACAGCCACGCAGTCGTAATCCAGCAACATTTCAATGCATTTAGGCTAACTTCTTTTTATGGCCCAGCTTTTTGGCAAGGCGTCCTCTGTCAGGTTTCCAGCTTTCTAAGCCAGATCATATTCTGGGTCACAGGTGCTCCTAGCCACACAACAACGTCCCTGCAACTCCAAGCAGAGGAGCCCATGTTTACAATACAGCTCAGAGAGCCTTATGTCCATTTCAGGGACCTGGAGACCGAGGCCAGGATAGGGAAGAGCTTTTTTTTTTTTTTTAACAACTGCTGGGACTTGGCTGAATTTTGCATTTTTTTGCAAAATCCTTTTCCAAGCTACTTTGTCTGTTCCTAGCACAAATTTCCAATAAATCCTGAAATCTTTCATCTTTCAGAACTCAAACTAATCATTTTCTTAAAAAAAAAAATAACAATAACATTCTGAGGATTTGAACACATTTGTCACCCTCGGCCCTTCCTTTCCAGAGGAGAGAATGCTCCAGTGAAGACATCTACTTCAGTCTCACCCCAACAAAACACATGCACACGCCCTAATTCGAATTGCAATCCAGATTTTTGGCCAGGGATCTCCAGGTGGTCTTCATGCTACGATCACACATTTCTGCTGTTAAGGGAAACATTTGCTAGGTGAATTTTTGCCCCATTTTTCCTGAACTTTTTTGCCACTGTTGTTAAGTGAATCACTGCAATTTAGTCACACGGTTATTAAGTGAGTCTGGCTTCCCCGTTGACTTTGGCTTGTCAAAAGGTCGCCAAAGAGGATCACGTGACCCCAGGACACTGAAAACCATCATAAATATGAGTCAGTGGCCAAGCATGTTAATTTTTATCAGGTGACCAGGGGGAGGCTGCAACGGTCGTAAGTATGAAAAATGGTCGTAACCTAAGTCCCTTTTTTCAGCGCACTTCAAACAATCACTAAAAACAAACTTATAAATTGAGAATTACCTGTATTTAACTAATCCCAATTCATCAAAGTAATCCCAACCCTCTCTGGAACAGTTGCACCCTCAAATCTACCATATAAATTCCTTGGCATGCTGCTTCCTGTTCCAGTCCCACCAACTGGCACAAATGACCACACGCACACACACAACCAGCACGACGTCGTAACCTTTGTCCATGAGTAGATCCACAGGGGTGCAAATCCTCTTGCAGGGAATCCCTGCTGGGACATGCATTTCGGTGAATGTTGCGTTTGCACAAAGCCACGTTCGAGTCCATCGGTCGATCCCATCCCATTCCCCTGCTCAGCCCTGAATCTCTGTGGCCTACCTCGCAGGGGTGTGCAGAGATTGGGGAGGGGGGGGTTGAAAAACAGCTCCTATTGCTTCAGGATCTGTTTTCAGCTCCTCCCTGGTGAATCCGTGCAAAGCAAGGCAGGTTCTTTGCATGCACGTTTTGACACACTTCAGTGCAGACTTGTTGAATAATAAGATTGTTTCAAGACGGGCATTGCTCACACAAAACATGTAGACACATGCACACACACACATTAGCACATGTGGGCATTTTCCCTCTCCAGAGCTTACCTTTTTGACCTGTCCCACAGCCCGCTAGGTTCCCTTAAGGCACTTTCCCTTCCTTTCAGCGAGAGAAAGTTGGACGATGTCTCTAAAAATACCGACCTGAGCTCAGAGGCTGGCATGGCGATGAGGACATTGGGGCTTCTTGGGTTTCACCCCGGGATGAGCTCACCGTTTGGCCCAGGAGACGCTGGGCAACTTTCTTGGGGGGGGGGGAAGCAGGGCGGGCAAGGAGGAAGAGACAGGCAGCAAAACCAGCCAGGGGGGAAGAAAAAGCTAAAGATTTCCCAGGACTTAAGAAAAAGAAAAATGGGGTGGGAATCTGTCTCTTTGCAGGACAAGGTTTCTCAGCCTCAGCAGCTTTAACATGGGTGAGCTTCAACTCCCAGAATCCCCCAGACAACATGCTTTAACATGGGTGGGTTCAACTCCCAGAATCCCCCATCCAGTATGATTTAAAGGGTTGGGCTTCAACTCCCAGAATCCCCCATCCAGCCTGCTTTAATAGGAGTGGACCAACTCCCAGAATCCCCCAGTCTGCATGCTTTCAGATAGGTGTCGTTGGGAGTTGAAGTCCTGCCATCTCTAAAGTTGTCAGTTTTGAGGAAAACTGGCTGTAAGACCTCCAACTGCCCAGGATGAAAGATGGGTGGGCATTTCTCCACCCTGGCTTGGTGGGTGATCGATAGGAACTCAGCCCTACATGTCTCTTTGGCCACTTCCTAGCCCTCTGGGTTTGCCAACGATGGGCATCCAGCCACGGCATCTCCACGGAGTGTGTGCCGTGGAGACAAGCCCTGGTGTTCGCCAATCAGAGCAAAGCCTCTGAAGCTGGCTTGTTAGAAATCAGCGGGCTTATTTGTGCCGCTCTGCCCAGAGGAAGAACTCGGAACAGCCAGTAAAAACATCCTCCAAAGGACGTGGCCCATCTTAATAAGCCAGTTTGCCTCCAACAAACCACAGTGATGCAGAAATGAGGGTCCCCCTGCGATGACATCACACATGCCCACCAAGATTGCAAACTCGATTCGGGGAGTAAGATATGAAAGCATCTTGGCTGGGGGATTCTGGGAGTTGTAATCCACCCATATTAAAGCTTCCTGGATGGGGGATTCTGGGAGTTGTAATCCACCCATATTAAAGCTTCCTGGATGGGGGATTCTGGGAGTTGTAATCCACCCATATGAAAGCCTGCAGGATGGGGGATTCTGGGAGTTGAAGTCCACCCCTCTGAAACCTGCCAAGGTTGGGAAATACTGCCATAGACACAACCCAGCAGTCTTTCAACAAACCAGCTTATCAGAAAAGCAAAAAGAGTTCCTGCTTTACATAAGCGAAGCCTCAAGTTCAACTCCCAGAATCCCTTGGCAAAGCTTTTGAAAATCTCCAATCTAAATCCCCGGAGATTTTGTCGCAACAATGCAACAATCATCAACAATGCGATACCCATTACGCAGGTGAGAAAACAGGCTGGGAGAACCCTCCTTGCCAATGGATAGCTCAACCCAGTCACTTAAAAACAACAACAACAACAACAACAACAACTTCTCAGTTTCAACAGCTTTGACCCAAACTCCCTGAGGTTTTTTTCTGCAAAAGCAGCATGTAAAACTTTAAAAAAAAACTGTAACAAATTGCCTACCCCCCTCGCGTTATTCACTCTACAGGTGTGTCCCTTCTAAAACATCATCTACACAGCTTCAACACCCCAAGTGTGTCTACAGCACCCCCCTCTCTTGCATCATCTAATCTACAAATATTGTGCAACTGTTGAATTGTTAAAACAAAACATAAAGAAATGAAACAGAGAAGCTGATATCAACTTATTTAATTTCTGTCTCGCCTTTGCTCCCAGAACCCTGCCCTTTTGAAGGAGAGGGTGGGTTGTTGTCTTTAAACACACTTCCCCCCCCACACACACATGCACACACACATCTAATTAAAAATCCCTGCACCTAATTAAAATTTTAATTAAAAAATAAAAATAATGTGAAGCTCAGCCACCAGGGTTCCTTTGTTTTACCCAGCCTCTTTCTTGATGCCAATCCCCTGCTTGTGGATGGACACACACACAGACATGCAAACCCCAACACACATACACAAACACACACAGCAGCAGCCACCTTTGCAACCAACCCTGTGTGGCATCACTGGCTTAAAAATAAAACCCGGTGTCATAAGTCATGAGGCTCCTTGTTTTAAAACTCCAGGGCCCATAGCTAGAATGCAAAACAGAAACCCTCCTCTTTCCCCCCCCCACCCCCCAAAAATCCTC